>JAJIBD010005789.1:0-20000 GCA_021461705.1 Cryptotis parvus
TTTCCTTTTGATACCAATAAACATTCTCCTTCCCAATTGCTATAAATTTGATTTTCAAATTGAACTTGCAGTTATTGCCGTATACCTTTATAGATAAAGAAGTAAAGCATATGATTTGCATATAGCTCTGTCTTTCATTCTCCAGGCCCAGAGATTATTTGGGGATGGTTACATGCCCATAGGAAGGTGGAGAGAAGATTTCTAGAGAAATAATTTGGAAATGCTGAGTTCCAATTTCAGAGTCTGGATCTAGAATACTTCCTCCTTTAGGAAAGATATAAATTTCCTTCCAATAAATATTTTATGGGTTTACATTTATCCCATTATATCTAAAGAAATTTAATGGATATTTTATTCCATCTTATGACTTTTCATAGAACACTAACTGAACAACCTGAAGTTGACATACCTTGCAATCTTTATCAGGTATAAAAGTTTATAATTTTATAGTTTCATGTGTTATCATTGAGCACCATTAATAAGAATCACCCTAGCATTCTAAAGAGGCCAAGTCTATATTCACATATCTGTGTATTGCCATAACATGTTATACTTGTTAAATCACAATTATTTTAGTAACTCTGAGTTCTTTTTCTCAGTATCCTATTAGCACTATAACTACAAATACAGATCAAAATGTGAAAGGTAAAAAAAATCACACACTAATAGAACTTTTAATGAAAAAGTTAATAAAACAAAGTTGTGGGTGTCAGGTAAGCAGCCTCACATATAAAGTATTTGCATGTGTCAGCTCCTGAGTTTGATTCTAGAACCATACACAAATAGAGACTACACAAATAGAGACTCATAGAGATAGATGGAAAGCTCATGCATAAAATAATTAAAACAAAAACCGTTATTATGTATCAAATATAAGCTCTACTTTTATTTAATCTCATAATAACTACTAATAAGAGGATGGCCAAAAGAAATTCTTTCTTGTTTGTTCACAAAAAATTTTATTTTAAATTATCTCACATTTCAGTTTCAAAATCATATTTCAGGCAAACATTCAAAAAGACCATAGTTTAATAGTTAATGAATAGTTCATATTTTGGTAAGATATTATACTAAATAGAGATAAAGGATTTTTATGTGTGAAGAAAATGAGATTTTTATGTTTTTACTAATATCATCTCGCTATTCAAAAAGGAAGAAGAAAAATCAACGCATATTATTGAATGCCATAGGTCAATCTTCTGCTATTATTTAAATTCTTATTGAAAATAATGTTAAAATACTTTGTCCTACATATTTGTATGTATACAAAAAGCAAATGATTTGAAAAAGGAAACAATTTTATTTATTAATATTTTATTATACGACCATGTGATACATGAGATATACAATTACAAAGATGTTCATGTTCAGTTTTCAGTCATACAGTGTCCCAGCACTCATCCACTGACCAGTGCCCATTTCCCACCACCAATAATGCCAATTCCTCCCCCAACCGTAGCCTGCATCTATGCAGGTTCTTTATCTCTACTCTTCTCTCTCTCTCTCTCTCTCTCTCTCTCTCTCTCTCTCTCAGGAAATGATTTTAAATAGTATTCTAGTAAACACAAGCACTTTCAATAACATTAAGAATTGTGTGAGAAATCTAAAACAAATCATAATCAGAAAGCTTAGTGGGAGTGAAAAGAGGAACGAACAAAATAAGAAGAAGCAAAAGAAGATAAAACATTCTTGAAAATGGTACTTCACCAGCAGAGATGTTACCAGCACCCACACCAGACTGAGTCTACTAGGGGATCCTCAAAGGGTAAGGTGAGTCCCCCCGCCCATTGCAAAAAGAGCCCCAACAGTTGAAAACCACCACACTCCACAACTGTTGCCCTGTTCAAGGTACATCACTTAAACAAAGTGAACACTGGAACAAAGTGGAACACTGCTCAGATGAGCCCCACCTGGTAATGAATCTGTTGAAAAACTCAGGTTGCAGGTGTGTTCATAGTCTCTGGCTGCATCAGCATGTGGCAGACAGTAGACAGGTTTTATCTAAACCCAGGCTCTGCCCTGTGGGCCCTGGATGGCTGATAATCCGACATAGAAAAGACTGGGCCCTGTGGATGAACCCAGAGCCATGACAGAGCCTGGCAAGCTACCCGTGGTGTATCTGATATGCCAAAAACAGTAACAATAATGGACCTCATTCCCAACATACTGGAGACGTTACTGGTGCCCGCTCGAGCAAATAGATGAACAACAGGAAGACAAGTGAGGCATGATATGTGATTGAAATCTCCAGGTTTTCATGGAGTTGGGGATGAGCTACCTCCCTCCATTTTCCTATTCTTCTGTAATGTCTGGCAGTCTTGTCCAGCCCCAAAGACACCCCAAGTTAAATTTTTAACTCCAGCTCTATCACCTTATTAAAAATTTTGGAACTAGGAGTGCACTGCAGCATCTACCACCAGACAACATCTCAAATGTTACTGTGCTTATATACTAAGTAGCATGCCACATTTAATGGATATAAAGTAGAAGGCAACCAATAACAAAAATATATACACACAATGCCTACCCTGTAACCTCATATCAGTAATTTATAATACAAGGGCTTAATAGCACCAGTGTACATTGAACAATCTTCACTGTTTTCTAATAAAGATGTCTTGATAATTTTAGCAAATTATCAATAACAAGCAATATAAAATAAATTATTTAGGGTCTGCTATAGGAACAGGCATAAGCAGTGGTTGGGTAATTTTATATACTGATGCTGTAAAGTTGCAATGGTGGTGGATTGGGCTTGAATATTGAATGACTATTCAAATTAATATGAACAACTACGTTAAAAATTGAGTGAAAACTAAGTTCAATAGGTGAAGGCAATAGCCCAATTTGCATGCAACAGCTCAGTGAAAAGGTCATAACTTTAGCAACACCTTGATGAGGCATACACTGTAAATAAGTACTATAAAGTAAATAATTTAGTACTTGCTAAGGAAACAGGCTTGGGGTTGGGTGAGAAACTAGGTAACTTTGAATCTAGGGACAATATACCCTTCATAAGGGCACATTGATGGTGGAACTGGTGTTGAAATATTGCAAACCTGAAACAACTGTATTGTGAACAACTCTGTAAGTCAGTGTTTAAAGTTAAAAAATTTAAATTGCTTTTGTTTTCTCCAAACACCTATATTGCAATATAGAGCTAAGAATGAATACTTAGAGCCAATTTAGATGCTCACTTGTAAATCCCTTTGGCCTTAAAAAAAGTAATCTACCTTATCCTATATGCAGTAAGTCTGCTGCCTTTGGCATGCAGTATATAAAACTAATTTTTTTGAAAAATACCTATTTGGCATGCAAATCAAATAACTCAAATGGCTTGAATGTCTAATAATAATTGTTAAAGATGAATAAGGACACTGCATTGCAGTAACAAACTTCTAAAATATATCCAATAAATTACTTCCAGTAATATCATTTTAGTTTATTCTAAAAATATAATTTTTATGTATTTTACATTAATTTGCTTGTTTTTTTTTTAGCCACACCCAGTGACACATAGGGCTTATTCTTAGCTATGTACTCAAAAATCACTGCTGGCAGGCTCAGGAGACCATATGGGGTGCTGGTGATAAACCCTGGGTCAGATGTGTGCAAAGTAAATGCTTTACTTGTATTATTGTTCTAACCCCATGTATACTAACTTAAATATTCTTGATCAATCACTGCTAAGCATCCTTATCAGATATCTGTTCAGAGTTTGTTTTTTTTTTTTTTTTTTGGCTTTTTGGGTCACACCCAGCCATGCTCAGGGGTTATTCCTGGCTCTACACTCAGGAATTATTTCTGGCGGTGCTCTAGGGACCATAGGGATGACAGGGATTGAACCCTGGTCAGCCACATGCAAGGCAAATGCCCTACCCACTGTACTATCACGTTGGCCCCCTGTTTAGATTTTTAATGTAATCTAAATCATTTAAAATTTCGTTTCATCCTTTGTTTTAAATAAAGATATATCCTTTGTGAATAATATGAGAACTAAGGCCTGGGATATACACTCAGAATCAACTAAACTTCAGAGTCTATCCACATTTTTTCTTTTTCTTCTTTTTTTTTTTGAAGTAAAACAGATTTTATTATGTTGGTTTTAGGAAGGGGAAGGAGAAGGGAACTTGAGAGAGAGAGAGAGAGAGAGAGAGAGAGAGAGTACACATCTCAAGAGGAGAGATGTGGGCACCTAGTGCTCACCACGTGGACTCAAGCAGCACATGGGCTCAGGCAGCATCTGCACACCCATATATTTTCTAAATTTAAAAATGAACTAGAAATTTTTTTAAACATTTTATTATACCACCGTTAGTTATACAATTACAACATTGTTCATGTTTGGAGGTTTCGGTCACATAGTGTTCCAGCACCCCGCCCTTCACCAGTGCCCATTTCCCACCACCAGTGTCCCCAATTCCCTCCCTCTCTCCCATAGCCTGCCTAAATGGCAGGTTCTCTTTATCTCTTTTCTCTCTCCCTCTCTCTCTTTTCCTTCTCTTACACATTGTGAGTTGCACTACATACACTTAGAAGCCATCATGTGCATTTTTTTTGCCTGTATTTAATGCTCAAGAACTAGAAATTTTTAACCACACCAAGGATATGTCCAAAGCAAGGAAATTTTGTTGGGTTATTCAAAAAGAGAGTGAATATTAATTAAATTATAAAATGAGTTCATTTGTTGTTAAATAGCTAGGAATATAAAATATATTGCTACTTAGTTTGTCTCCAGTGAGCCAACTCCATCTCCACATAGGTTGTGACATGGATTCTAATTGACCCCAAACACTGATTTTAGTCAAATGTAAATTTCAGCTTGTCTCTTACTGCTTGGGGGGGAAACTGTAATGAATTTTAATTCAATATCTATAGGTCATCTTCAAAAACTTATATAGGAATTTTAAAGCTTCAGACATTTTAGGTACAACAAACTGCTAAATATTCTTCAGATATTTTCTCTTCAGATGCTTGATAAGATCAGGTGCATATTTATTAGTTTTAAAACTGGACTTCAAGTAAACGGATGTAAGGATAAAGTGATTACCAGACAACTGCTGAATATATTATATAGTTTACCATCTATATTCTCAGTCTTCCTCCATGTTAAAAACTAAATTATTTCCCTCCCAACACCCAAAGTCGTATAGCAAAGCTTCCTTAAAATCTAAATTAAAGAAGTTATTGACAGATCCTTTGAGGAACTCAAATTAAAAGAAGGACATAGAGTTGGGTTCTAACATGATAGAACAAGTGTCCTTGGAAGAGAAAGAGAACATCGATTTTGCTGCCTACAGAAGGCAGTCTCTGGAAACAGGAAACAAATTCTAACCAGACAATCATTACCCTTTGTTTTTGTTTGTTTGTTTGTTCTTTATTAAAACACTGTGATTTAAAATTTTCCTCACAGTACAGTTGTCACAGCATTCATTGTTCAACACCAGTCCCACCACAAGAAAACCAACCATGCACCAGGACAGATGAGTAACTCCGAGAGAATGACCAGATGCTACAGCTCCTTCCTGCAAGACCCTGCCCATGAAGCCACAGAGGGGAAACCGTCATCTCTGGCCAGTTTCATCACCACTTCTAGGGTCAGCAGAACGCAGGTTGCTGTTGGGACACTGGCCTGGCTTGGAGCCGGAATTGAGGCCCCTCCCTCTCATCTCCCGCACCTCCAGTGACCCGGTGGGCGTGACTACAAGCTCCGCAGACGCCATTTACAACCTACCATGCACCAGGACTGATTGGTAACTCCAGAGAGAATAACCAGATGCACAATTATATAGTTTACCATCTATATTCTCAGTCTTCCTCCATGTTAAAAACTAAATTATTTCCCTTTAACAATTATTACCCTTTGAAATAAGATTTTTAGCCTCTACTAAATTTCCGTTATCTCAAATATCAGTCGATGTTATTTTATGATTGCAGATAGTATAATCTAATACACTTGATAGCTACTGTTTCTTACTACTTAATTCTCAGGACACAAATATTAGTCTTTAATATCTTGCTTTTTTTGTGATGGTGCTGAGAAGGCTGGGAAGTCTCTTGCAGTGAGATTATCACCTGCTTGCTGGCAATTCAATGCTAATGACTAAGGATCAAGGGTGTTCCTTTCTGGGGCCTGAGCGATAGTCCAGCAGGTAAGGCGTTTGCCTTGCACCCGGCTGACCCGGGATCGATCCCTGGCATCCCATATGCTCCCTGAGCACCGCCAGGAGTAATTTCTGAGTGCAGAGTCAGGAGTAACCCCCTGAGCATTGCCAGGTGTTGACCAAAAAAGGAAAAAAAATAGTGTTCCTTTCTGTGGTATCATGGGCTACCAGATCTCTCCACAACCACCCCTTGAGTCCTGAAGGGTCTTCATGCTCATAATGCTCTCAGGAAATCCAGATCTGCACCTAAACCTAGGCTTTAAAAATATCTTTCGAGCTAAACTAAACTATCTTTCAAGCTCTGGGCTTATCTTTGGGCATATATCAATTTATTAATTCAACAAATATGTGTCAAACAAATATTGTCAACTGAATGCAAGAAATGGTTTCAACATCAGTCTTTGTTTTTATGTCACCAGGAGTCTTCTGAGAAACTTTTTTTCCCAGGGGGTAGGATCACACCCAGATGTCAGACATCTTGTTCTTATTATTCTTGAGTTGTGAACTTGACTTTTCTAAACTCTATGTATAAAAAAAGAGATACTGTTACTAGTGATCTAAGCTGTATTAAATACAGATAGTTAAATATAATAATGACTCAAGGTGACAATATTCAGCATTTAAATACTTATATAATCCACAGAATTAAAGCATTCAGAGATTTTAGTAGAACGTTTTATTTTAACAGCCACCATCTGTCATTTTTACTTCAATTAGTAGATGATGTATAGCATGGTAGTAACCTTGAATCTGGCATACATGTTAATCTTGATTTTCTAAGTTAAATTTCATAAGAGTTTGAAATGTTCTAGCCCATGAGCAAACATGATTTAAAAATATACAGTAAATATAAATCTTTCATCCTTATGACACATAATAACTTCAATAGCTTACATGTGAAACAAATTCTCAGTTCATAGGACAGTACTTATGCCAAAAAAACAGAAATACCACCATGTTAACACCTTCTCTGTGGATATCTGTCAACAATTTTAATTTTATCTCAAAAAATACTGAACCTAGGGGCATAAATGTCAAGCAATACTTCAGATTTTGCCAACTTTCTGGAACTCTTTCAAATGTTTAAAGCCAGCTCTAAATTCTTCTAAGTGATATTTCCCTTTCTCTAATTTGTTTGGATTCCAAAGGAAATGACATTTTCCAACATATTTCTAATTTAAATGTGTGTTTTCTGCTATGCAAACATAACTACCCTTCTTGGAGAAACTAATTATTTCTGAATCCAAACAGGTCTTTATGGAAGCCAATATTCATTCATGAAGCTTTGTGAGAGATGATATGTTTGATCCAAAGGACAAAACTGAACCAAAAAGTTTCAAGGATAAGATAAGTCATATCGCATAAGTCTTTAACTAATCAAACTCCATTTTAAGCTTCTCATTTCTTTTTTCAATTGTTCTACAATGAATTGGGCTAGTGGAAAGATTGTAATTGAGTTATATTTTTTTAAATTCTCTGTATTTAGGTTTTTCTTTTCTTAATCTCCCAAGAATAGCATTCCCTCTTAATCATCTAAAAAGTAGACAGGTTTTAAAATAGAAAATATAAAATATTAGTGATTAATGTGGTGCTCTGCAACTAAAAAGTAATACTTCTAATTTCATGTGAACTACGATATCTCAATAGAAAGCAAATTCAGAATCAGAGTTATAGTACAATGGGCCGGATACTCAACCTTTAATTCAATTTTCAAAACCTTTAATTCAATTATCAACACCCTAAATGGTTCCCTGAGCCTGTAAAGAGTGATTCCTGATGCAGAGCCATGAGTAAGCTCTGAATATGGTTAGGTATGGACCAAACCCCAACAAATTAATTAACTAATTAATAATAGACTTTTATTTTTTAATGATGGTAATGGAGAGAGAAAAAAATTAGCAGCAAAAAAAAAAAAAAAAAAATAAAAAAAAAAAAAAAAAAAAAAAAAAATTAGCAGCATAAGTTCTCATTTGTCGATTGATCATGCCTTTGTGGTTTTGTTTTTATGTATTTCTTTTTATGTATTTTAAAGTGTTTTAATAGAGGCTACACTCTGTGGAGCTACGAAGACCCAGGGTCATTTCTAGTGGCCCTCATGTGGTAATATAGATATTCAGTGTTCAAATAATGTGTAGTTGCAGACAATAGTGCATATGGTATCATGATTAAATTGTCAAACTGGGGGCAGAAAACTAACTGATTTAAGGTATGCATAATTGAATTTAGGGTCTCACACTTGCAGGCATGTGCTGTACCATTTGAAATATCTCCAGGTTCTATATTTTTGTTTTAAATGATAATTGTGTTGCATAGATCTGAGATTTATAAAGAAATATAACACAGACCAGGTGGCTAGCAGATACTAATTCTCACAGTTCTGACAACTCTTCAGGACCAAGGTTCAGTATAATTCAGTATAATTTCTTATGAGAATTCTTTCTGGTTTAGGTCACTTTTTCACTATACCTTCACAAGGGCAAGTGAGAGAAAAGAGAGAGTTCTCTGGTCTTATAAGAACAGTGGTATGTTTACAGCAGGATTTTTTCACAGTTATGGCCTTATTCCAGTTACATTACCTCCATGAAGGCCCAATCTCTAAATATAATCACAATGGGAGCTGGCACTTTATCATAGGAATTTTGTGGGGGAAATAATATAATCTAGACAATAACAATAATATTCTATCCACCAAGAGCAAAGGATCTCCTCACTGTGGTTTAAGAAAACTTGGATTGCAGTTTGGAAGTTCACTAGAATTTAATCTAAATGCTTTTACACCTCCCTTCTAGTCAAAAGGAAGCAGAAACTTTAAGCTAACATTAAGATTGCAGAATTATTTGGCCCTGCTTTGTTGATATAGAGAGAATTAGCAGCATATTCCCAAGAAATTCCTTTTATTAAAAAAATACTTAAATGCATGATGCAAGTTGAACATTTAAGTATATTAATTTGTTTAGGAAATTTATGCTCCTGACTGGATTACTTCAGACATAGATTCAACCAAGAATACCCACAAAAGTAACAAATCAAATAAATATTTTCTGAGCCTCTATTATGTGAAACCATTATTACCATTATAAGAGGGCTCTTCAACAAGATCTATATGGCCATTTCCAATAGTTTGTAGAACCAATAAACACCATACATTCAAAGCTTTGTGTAATGACCATATTGTTGCACATGAGACTTTCCCATTGGGTCTTTTATTGCTAATATAAAATGAAAGGGATGTTGCTGCAAGGAACAAAATTGATCAAGAAGCAATATACACTAAATATAAAGGAAACACAAGCTATAATTCTAAAATTTGCTTAAAATTTCAATAATGTTATCCATTCCTCCTTTCCCAAAGCAAAAGGGCATAAGAACTAAGATAAATATTATAAAACATACCTGAAAGCTAGCTCCATCGGAAGCAAATATGGTTTTCCTTTATCTAGACTCAACAGAAGATTATACTACAAGTTTCTCTTTCTTAAATCCTGGTTCAAATATTAGCTAATAATATAAATATAGGTGAGTCATTTTACTAGTTCTCACAGGGTTTTGAAATGTGAAAATGACACTAATATTTTTTAGTGATAGAATGTTAGAGTCTGGCTTTACAAATTTATTTTTTAACCCACAGAAGATGCAGTAACATTAACTTACAGAATTTTCTACCTTACATTATAGCTGCAAATTTCCAGACAATGTGCAACAGAACTTAATACAGCCCTATAAGTGTTGAATTGCTACTCGTAAGAGAAAGACTCTGTGGCAAGAATTGAAATTATTTTCCTCACATACCGCATGTGAATAGAATTAAGTTATTCAGTATACCAGGTTCTCCATGTGCTGACATCTCTCAAAGGATAGCTTGGACATTTTAATTGCCTGTTACACAAAGCCCTCTCAGCTAGTATTGTCAGAAAGTGCTACAGCAGTTTTACCATGTGCTTGAGTCTCCAGGGCTTCCTATACAAGTATTAGTAGGAACTTAAAGTCTGAGACTAGATTTATGTCAAAGATTCTATTTTCTTTCCTATACATGCCCACTTCTAAGAATGAGCTTTATACAAGTTTATTTTCCCTTTTCGAAAACCTTCAAATCCTGAAAATTTGTTATTCATATTATATTCCATAAAATAAAACATTTTCCTTTGTTTCCACAATTCTTTTCATGCCACATTTTCAACCTTAATATTTTCAATATTTGTTTTTCACTTTCTGAATGTTTTCTCTGGTTAGATGTGGCATTTTGACCTTGAGAAACGAATGCAAGTTACTATATTTTCCTTCTTGACCATCTCATAAGACAGGCAGTGAAATGCCGAAAATAATGTAAACGGTACAGGAAAATACCATGACGCACTACACCTAGAAATATCTCAGCTTAATAGGTGTTGTGCCATTAACAGTGAATTTTATGGAGGTAAGGAGATGTAAATCTGTCATGTAGACAAAGATTTACAATAATACCTACTCCAGTGGATGATTTTCATCACAGTTAGGTGAGTCAGGCAACTTGTGTGTTTTCTCAGGACTCTTAAGTTATGAAGGCCTTCATATATTAATTCAAGGTGGGTATCGTGACCTTCCTGGGGTTGACGCTGATGATGTGGTTTGCCACTCATCCCTTACATCATTACTGACATGATTTCAGTCAGTGGTGTAGAGTTTTGGTTAAATAAAATTGATTTAAAACGCAAATCAGAACAACTTTAATACTAACTTCCTATGAACAATACATTTTTATTACTGCTGCACAGATAGAGCAGCATTAACATTTATTCAGTATAACTACAACACTGGCATAGCTTGGATAATCAAAAGATACACATGGTGAATGCCTATAAGAAAAGATTTGCTTTTATAATTTTACATATTGGTTTTTATAGCGGTACTAGGAAACTGACTTTATTAGCTATTAGTGTGAGTTTAGTGGAAGGCAAACAATCTTATTTAGCAAACTTTTCACAGATTTGGGGAATACCTTGCATTATGAAAGAAATAATAACTAAAAATAGAGTGCACTAATCATTTTAAAATAAAATTATTTGAACTGGAAAGTAAATCCAACATTTTTGGCAATAAATTTTAATGTTTTATTAAATATGCTTAACAGTATGCCCGAGAACTGATGACTGGATAAAGAAACTGTGGTACATCTACACAATGGAATACTATGCAGCTGTCAGAAAAAATAAAGTTATGAAATTTTCCTATAAATGGATGGACATGGAGAGAACCATGTTGAGTGAAATTAGTCAGAAGGAAAGAGAGAGACATAGAATGACTGCATTTATTTGCATGACATAAATATACCAGATAATCTTACCAAAAGTGGAAATTACCACAAACGCTGTGGAAGTCAGAGGTTTGGTTAGATAGAGAAGGGAACATGTGTGAATAAATGTCTAAAGGTCTGATACCAACATAGAACTGAGCATTAAATACAGACAAAAAATGCAAATGATGGCTTCTAAGTGTACGTAGTGCAACCCACAATGTGTGGGAGAAGGAGGAGAGAGAGAGGAGAGAGAGAGGAGAAAAAGAACCTGCCATTTAGGCAGGATGTGGAGGGGGAGGGAATTGGGGACATGGGTGGTGGTTGAGGGGCACTGGTGGAGGGCGGGGTGCTAGAGCACTGTGTGACCGAAACCCCCAAGCGTGAACAACGTTGTAATTGTATATCTCACGGTGGTATAATAAAATGTTTAAAAAAAAGAAGCAAAGTTGCAGTAAGTAAAAAAAATATATATGCTTAACAAATTATTATTTTGATTTATATCCCACATTGTCAAGGTATCTAGATAATCTAGATAATATAATATAGATAATATCTAGATAACATAACCAAATATCTGGATAATTTAACCAGTATGAGAAAATCATATACGATTATAACTTATTTGTATTTATTGAATATAACTTAAATAGAAGAAATGGTAATTTTAAAATATCCCCTACTGGAGTCTTTGTGACTTTACAAAGATATTCATTCGATGGTTTACAAAAAGTTTAAGGTAGAATATACAAAAACATTTCCCATGTATCCAGCTATTATATAATATACACAGGGCAGGAGTGAAATAATAAAGCAACAATTCTAGGCTTAACTGCTAATTGTCTTTCCAACCTTTGACTTTTAGTCTGTGTTTGCTCTGAATATTTAGGTGTGTTTCCTTGAGGCAGCAGAATGTTGGATGCAGTTTTTAATTCATTTTGCCACTCTGTGTCTCTTAATTGGTGCATTTAGAGGGTTGACGTTGAGAGATTATTATCATTGGATTTTGTACCATCTTTCCTTTTAAACTTTTTTTGCTTTGGGGGTTTTGTCTTATTTTACAGTAGACCCTTCAGTCCTTTTTAAATTTGGCTTTGAGTCTAAGAAGTTCCTGAGTTGTTGCTTATCCATGAAGTTGTGTATCTTTCCTTCATATCTGAATGTGAGTCTAGTCAGGTAAAGAATTCATTCTTGTTGAGACCTGCAGTTAATTGAGCCTTTTCACAATATCCCACCATTGTTTTCAGGCTCAAGTGTTTCATCTGAGAAGTCTGCTGTAAATCTTAGAGATGCTCCTTTGTATGTGATTTCCTTCTTTGATCTTGCCTCTTTCAGTGTTCATTCTCTATCTATAGTTTTTGTCTTTCTAATTAGGATGTGTCTTGGAGTATTCTTATTGTGTTATCTTTTACCTTGTATCGTGCCTCCTGTATGTGGAGGCAAGCATTCTTTAGTTCCATGAAATTCTCAGCAATGATGGCTTTTACAGTTTCTTCATCAGAGTTTTCTTCTTGCTGTTCTGGGACCCCAATTATCCATATGTTATTCCTTTTGACTTCATCCTGAATATCTCTTGTTATCTTTTGTCCTGAATATCTCTTGCTCGTTAATTGTGAGTCTTTTTAACAACTGCTCCAAAAAGGCCAATGTGGCCATAATAGTATCGGATAATATCGATTATCAGGCTGATAGATAGATAGTTAGAAAGGACAATGAAGGCCATTACTTATTAATTAAGGAGTATGTATATCAGGGAGAAATTACACTACTAAACATATATGCACCCAATGATGGGCCAGCAGAATACTTAAAACAACTGCTTATTAGAACTCAAAGAAGACATTAACAGTAGCACAATAATAGTTGGAGACATATCATCTCACACCACAGAGACTGGCGCATATCCAAAAAGCAAGAACAGCAACTGCTGGCATGAATGCGGTGAGAAAGGGACTCTTCATCCATTGTTGGTGGGAATGCCAACTGGTACAGCCTATTTGGAAAACAATATGGACATTATCCAAGGACTAGAAATTGAGCTCCCATTTGGCCTAGTCATACCACTCCTGGGTGGTATCATGGGAGCCAAAGACAAACAGTGCAAACACCATCCGCATTATTATTTTCATAGCAGCACTAGTCACAATAGCCAGAATCTGGAAAAAAAACTTAAGTGCCTGAAAAGTGATGACTAAATAAAGAAACTTTGGTACATCTACACAGTGGAATACTATGCAGCTGTTAAGAAAAATGAAGTCATTAGACAGGTGTGTGTGTGATTCTTGCGTCTCCGCTGACCCTAAGCTGCCCCAGGGAAGAGCGGAAACTCCATCAACGGGAACCAAGGCAAAGTGCCTTGGTTCCAGCCCGGACCGACCCTAGCGCGCTGAGCTCCTGGGAACCGCCTCCACTCCCCCACAGGTGTGTGTGTGATTCTTTGCGTCTCCGCTGACCCCAAGCTGCCCCAGGGAAGAGCGGAACGCCATCAACGGGAACCAAGGCAAACTGCCTTGGTTCCAGCCCGGACCGACACGTGCGCCCTGAGCTTCTGGGAACATCCCAAAACTCAAAACCCCGCAGACGCTAAGCGGCGTCCACGCCGACCCTCTCACTACCTACCTTACATGAGGTACCAGTGAACCTTGGTTCCTACATCCTTGCCACCCACCCAAACTCTGCAAACAGACCAGACACCTACTAACTGTACTATCTAGTCACCCAAGAACTCACAGTTGCAACTTGCGCCCTGAGCTTCTGGGAAACGCCTGCACTCCCCACAGGTGTGTGTGTGATTCTTGCGTCTCTGCGGACCCCAAGCTGCCCCTGGGAAGAGCGGAAACTCCATCAACGGGAACCAAGGCAAAGTGCCTTGGTTCCAGCCCGACTGACCCCTTGCGCCCTGAGCTTCTGGGAAATGCCTGCACTCCGCCCACAGGTGTGTGTGATTCTTGCATCTCCGCGGACCCCAAGCTGCCCCAGGGAAGAGCGGAAACTCTATCAACGGGAACCAAGGCAAAGTGCCTTGGTTCCAGCGGGACCGACCCTTGCACCCTGAGCTTCTGGGAAACGCCTGCACTCCCCCCCACAGGTGTGTGTGTGATTCTTGTCGTCTCCGCGGACCCCAAGCTGCCCCAGGGAAGAGCGGAAACTCCATCAACGGGAACCAAGGCAAAGTGCCTTGGTTCCAGCCCGGACCGACCTTTGCGCCCTGAGCTTCTGGGAACATCCCAAAACTCAAAACCGCGGACCCTACTTGGACCCTCTCACTACCTACCTTGCATGAGGTACCAGTGAACCTTGGTTCCTACATCCTTGCCACCCACCCAAACTCTGCAAACAGACCAGACACCTACTAACTGTACTACCTAGTCACCCAAGAACTCACAGTTGCAACCTACAATAGTCATAATGGTAAAGCAACGCAAAATCCAATCAAGTTCTGTTAGTGAAGTCACTGGGCCAGATGAGTCTAGCAATACCAATGAGTTGCATAACCTATCTGAAAAAGAATTTCGGAAAGAACTGTTAAGGATTCAAAAGGAATTCAAAGAAGCAATGGAATGCAAAATCAATAAAATACAAGAGGACATGATAGAAGAAGTGAGGAAAATGCAAAGGGAAATGACAGGTATTAAAAATGAGGTAAATGAAATAAAAAACACAGTGGAAGGCCATCATAGCAGAATAATAGCTACTGAAGAAAGAATTAGTGACCTCGAAGACGAGTTCCAAAGATTCTGTACACAACACCAGAAGATAGAAAAAAAGGCTCACAATTACCGAACAGACAACAAGAGATAATCGGGATGAAGCCAGAAGAAACAACATACGGATCATTGGGGTCCCAGAAGGGCAAGAAGAAAACCCTGATGAAGAAGAAACTGTCAAAGCCATCATTGCTGAAAAGTTCCCGGAACTAAAGAATGCTTGCCTCAAGATCCAAGAGGCCCGTAGGATACCAGCTAAAAGAAACCCCAACAAGAATACTCCAAGACACATCTTAATAAAAATGACAAAAACTATAGGTAGGGATAGAATACTGAAAGCAGCAAGATCAAAGAAGGAAATCACATACAAAGGAACATCTCTAAGATTTACAGCAGACTTCTCTGATGAAACACTCCGAGCCCGAAAACAATGGTGGGATATTGCGAAAAGGCTCAATGAACTGCAGGCTTCACCAAGAATTCTTTATCCGGCCAGGCTCAGATTCAGATAAGAAGGAAAGATACACAACTTCATGGATAAGCAACAACTCAGGAACTTCATGGACTCAAAACCAACTTTAAAAGAAGGACTGAAGGGCCTACTCTAATGCGACCAAACCCATAACCACAACAAACACAAAAAAGAAAGATGGCACAAAAATCCAATGACAATAATCTCTCTCAATGTCAATGCTCTAAATGCACCAATTAAGAGACACAGAGTAACAAAATGGATTAAAAAAATTGAACCCAACATTCCGCTGTCTACAAGAAACGCATCTGAATAAGCAGAACAAACACAGACTCAGAGTCAAAGGTTGGAAGACCATTCTCCATGCAAACAACTCCTCCAAAAAGGCTGGTGTGGCCATATTAGTATCAGATAATATAGACTTCAGGCTGAAAAAGGTTAGAAGGGACAACGAAGGCCACTTCTTATTAATTAAGGGTATGTACACCAGGAAGAAATTACACTACTAAACATATATGCACCCAACGAGGGGTCAGCAAAATACATAAAACAACTGCTAAGAGACCTCAAAGAAGACATTAACAGTAGCACAATAATAGTTGGAGACTTCAACACTGCTCTATCAACGATGGATAGATCAACAAGACTGAAACTCACCAAGGAAATATTGGACCTGAAGGAAGAATTGGAAGAAAGAGAGCTAGTGGATATATACAGGGCTTTTCATGCCAAAAAAGCTGAATACACATTTTTCTCTAGTGCACATGGAACATTCTCCAAGATAGACCACATGCTGAGCCACAAAGCATACCTCAATAAAATTAAAAAAGATAGAAATTGTGTCAGCTATCTTTTCAGACCATGATGCACTGAAAATGGAAGTTAACCGTACACAGAAACAGGGAGTCAAACCAAACACCTGGAAACTGAACAGCTCACTGCTGAACAACAAATGGGTCATAGAAGAAATCAAACAGGAAATCCAAAGATTTCTGGAAACAAATGAAAATGAAGATACCAATTATAAGAACTTGTGGGACACGGCAAAAGCCGTGTTAAGAGGGAAGTTTATAGCTCTGCAAGCATTCATCAGGAAACAAGAAAGGGCCCACATAAATAACCTGACTACACAGCTGAAGACATTAGAAAAAGACCAACAAAAGGAGCCCAACCCAGGCAGAAAAAAAGGAAATAATAAAACTTAGAGAGGAAATCAATGAGTTGGAAAGCAAAAAAAAAACAATCCAAAAGATTAATGAAACCAAGAGCTGGTTTTTTGAAAAAATAAACAAGATTGACAAACCATTGGCAAGACTTGTAAGGACAGGGAAAGAGAAAACCCAAATAAACAGAATCAGAAATAAAAAGGGTGACATCACAACAGAAACCACAGAAATCCAAAAGATCATCAGAGATTACTTTGAGAGCCTGTATGCCGTGAAACATGAGAATCTAGAAGAAATGGATCAATTCCTGAAGTCCTATAACCTCCCACGGCTGAAAAAAGAAGACCTCCAATACCTGAATAAACCTATCACCATCGGGGAAATAGGAACAGTAATTAAAAGTCTGCCCAAACACAAAAGCTCAGGTCCAGACGGATTCCCTAGTGAACTCTACCAAACCTTTAAGGAGGACCTACTGCCAGTCCTTTTCAAGCTCTTCCAGGAAATAGAAGAAACAGAAACACTCCCAAACAGCTTCTACGAGGCACATATCACCCTGATACCCAAAGCAGGGAGAGACAACACAAAGAAAGAAAACTACAGACCAATATCCCTGATGAACACGGATGCTAAGATCTTCAACTAAATATTAGCAAACAGAATCCAAAGACTCATCAAGAAGATTATACATCATGACCAAGTAGGATTCATCCCGGGAATGCAAGGATGGGTCAACATTGGCAAGTCAATCAACATAATACATCATATCAATAAAAGAAAAAATAAAAACCATATGATCCTTTCAATAGACGCAGAAAAAAGCATTTGACAAGATCCAGCCCCCTTCATGATTAAAACTCTCCAGAAAATGGGAATTGAAGGGACTTTCCTCAAGATAGTTACAGCCATCTACCAAAAGCCCACAGCAAGCATCATTCTAAATGGGGGAACAGTTGAAAGCCTTCCCTGAGATCAGGGACAAGATAAGGTTGCCCACTCTCACCTCTTTTATTCAATATAGTCCTGGAAGTACTTGCCATAGCAATCAGAGAAGAAAAGGACATCAAGGGCATCCAGATAGGCAAGGAAGAAGTCAAGCTATCATTATTTGCAGATGACAGGATATTATACCTAGAGAACCCTAAACTCTCTACCAAAAAACTCCTAGAAACAATAGACGCATATAGTAGAGTGGCAGGATACAAAATCAACACCCAAAAGTCAGTGGCTTTCCTATATACAAATAACAAAAGAGAAGAAAGGGATATTAAGTAAACTGTTTCATTCACAATTGTGCCACAGAAAATCAAATACCTAGGAATCAACTTACCCAAGTATGTAAAGGACCTGTACAAAGAAAACTACAAGACACTGCTCCAAGAGATAAAAGAGGACACAAGGAAATGGAAACACATTCCCTGTTCATGGATGGGGGAGAATCAACATTGTCAAAATGGTAATAGTCGCTAGAGCTCTGTACAGATTCAATGCAGTCCCTATGAGGATACCGATGACATTCTTCAAAGAAATTGACCAAACGCTCTTGAAATTTGTATGGAACAATAAACCCCCAAGGATAGCTAAAGCAATCCTCGGGAAAAAGAAGATGGGAGGCATCACCTTTCCCAACTTCAAACTGTACTATAAGGCAGTAGTAATTAAAACAGCATGGTATTAGAATTAAAACAGACCTGTGGACCTATGGAATAGAATTGAGTATCCTGACACCCAACCTCAAACACATGATCATTTAATCTTTGATAAAGGTGCAATGAGTCTAAAATGGAGTAAGGAAAGCCTCTTCAACAAGTAGTGTTGGCCATCCCTACTTTTATGTTCATAGCAGCATTATTCACAATAGCCAGAATCTGGAAGCAACCAGAGTGCCCGAAAATCGATGACTGGATAAAAAAGCTTTGGTACATCTACACAATGGAATACTATGCAGCGGTTAGGAAAAATGAAGTTATAAAATTTGCCTACAAATGGATGGACATGGAGAAGAGTATGTTGAGCGAAATTAGCCAGAAGGAGAGAGACAGATACAGAATGACTGCATTTATCTGTATAACATAAATATATAGGTACATATTATGATACCAATATCCAAGGTCAAGTGAAACATATATCAGGAGGTCCTGTCAAAGGTGGAAATTATCACAAACGTGTGGGATTCAGAGGCTAGGTAAGACAGAAATGGAACAGTGTGCTAACAATTGTTGAGGGTACTAATGCCAACCTAGAACTGAGCATTAAATAGAGGCAAAAAGATACACATGACAACCCTTTAATGTATGTTCTGCAATCCATGGTCTGGGGGGAAGGAAAAGAGAAAGAGAGAGAAATGGAAAGAAATCAAGAACCTGCCATGGAGCAGGGCTGGGGGAGGGGGAGGGAACCGGGGACGTTGGTGGTGGGAGATGGGCACTGGTGGCGGGATGGGTGCTGCAACTCTGTTTGATCAAAACCCAAATATGAACTTTTTAATTGTATATCTTTGTAATTTTAAAAATAAAAAAATTAAAAAGAAAAAAAAACAAGTGGTGTTGGGAAAACTGGGCAGTAACATGTAAAAAAATGAATTTGGACCTGTGTCTAACACCATGCACAAAAATCAGATCAAAATGGATTAAAGATCTCAATATCAGACTTGAATCCTTAAAGTACATTGAAGAAAATATAGGAAAAACTCTCCACGACATTGAAGCTAAAGGCATCTTCAAAGGTGAAACATCACTAACAAAGCAACTAGAAGAAAAGATAAACATATGGGACTACATGAAACTAAAAAGCTTCTGCACCTCAAAAGAAACAGTGACTAAGATACAAAAGCAGTCCACAGAATGGGAAAGAATATTCACCCAATACCCATCTGATAAGGGGTTAATATCTAGGATATATCAGGCACTGGTCGAACTTTACAAGAAGAAAACAAACAACCCCATCAAAAAAATGGGGAGAAGAAATGAACAGAAACTTCAGCAAGGAAGAAATTCGAATGGCCAAAAAACATATGAAAAAATGCTCATCATCACTAATCATCAGAGAGATGCAAATCAAAACAACAATGAGATACCACTTTATACCACAGAGACTGGCACATATTCAAAAGAGCAAGAACAACAAGTGCTGGCGTGGATGTGGGGAAAAGGGGACACTCATCCTTTGTTGTTGGGAATGCCAGCTGGTACAGCCTTTCTGGAAAACAATATGGACTTTCCT
>JAJIBD010005789.1:22500-35425 GCA_021461705.1 Cryptotis parvus
CTTTCTTATATCACTGTTCTTCAAAGCATCAAATTATTTACAAAAAGTAACACCATATCATTAGGAAGACAGAAAAGGAATAGTTTGTGTATTGCTAATAGAATTATAGCCATTTAGAAGATGTGAAAAACCTCTAATCACTATTCACAATTTTCTTTCCCAAATTACTCAAAACATTCCATTTACATATTAAGAAACTAATATAATGTTCCATATAATAAGACTCAAATATTACAACTACTGTAAAACGTTTAATTCTGAAGTTGATTTTAATCAGATCAGTCCAACTTTAAATACACTGACAATTATAAGAAATGTCCAAAGCGTGAAGCTTAGGTATATAGATATTGTCAGAAAATAGGTATATCTATCACTTGATCACTTGACATCCCGTCATTGGTCAAATTGCTCCAGTGGGCACCAGTAACGTTTCCATTTGGCCTATCACGTGCCAGTGTAGCCCAATGGCATCTGCTTGCTCCAGGAATATGTAGAGCCTCAAACCGTTCGCTTCAGGGTCATGACAAAGAAGTCTGACCATCTTGTAGGTGGGTGGTCACACAATCTTTTGATGTCCCGTGGGATCCAGTCAGTAACGGCTCTAGTCCATCGGTTGTCTCCAAATTGCATTACATGTCCAGCCCATCTGATTTTCGGATGCCTTGGCAAATGAGAAAGCGTCCCTGACTCTCAATCGTCGATGGAGGTCAGAACTCTGATTCCTTCTCTCACTTCAGTGAGGCATGGTATTCCAAGCTTAGCTCTTTTCGATTCCTCTTTGAGAGACCTGATTAACGTTGTCATCCTGCTTTTGTAGGGCCCATGTCTCTGAGGAGTATGCTAATGCAGGGAGAACAGGTATATCTATGATTTAATTAATTGTATATTTATGTCTTATGAATAGGTTCTTCTTTACTTTAAGGGGGCTCATAATTTTTATAGTGTTGGAATTTTAGGAGCCCTAATTATATACCGGTACTTCACATTTAAGTTTAAAAGGAACTTATAAATAATAGGATTCATGTAGATCTTTCTTCCCAAATTATTACTGATAAAGTTGTTTGGAGAATATGGGTACTAGGGACTTAAAGAATAAGACTTTATGTTGCAGTGAAATGAAACTTCTGAACTCGCTCCACTTGGTTAAGGAGTGTATGGAAAGCAACCCCATCTGGCCATTATAAGAAAAGTTAATTTATCTATATTTTTATGCCCTTGGATGTAAAAGTTTAGTCATGATAATAATAATAAAATATTATTAGTAAAATGTCCTTAGTTATGTGCCATCATAAAACCATTTTCCCCCTGGAGTTTACTAAAAAGCACAGTGGGGAACCTCTAACTGAAAAAATTAAAATGATTTCATACTGAACATATCCTGCTGCCCAACAGAAACAAATGTAGATAGCCTTTAGAAAAATGCCTTCAACCCAGTTCCCAAAAACCTAAAATTTCAGAAAAGTACAAACCCAAAACTTAAGCAGAAAAGAATTCAACACAAGGAAAAGTCACTTGAAACAATGCAAAAAAGATGGAAGTTGGTCCCTGTACTACCTCTCTGGGCCTCAGCTTTGTGCTTTTAAGGTATATCTTTAAGCTTGGTCAGGACCAAATCAGGTCTAAGCTTTACTCTAGGTCTTACTACAGTTAAGACTTAACTCTCTCATAGCCTTTCTTAAATACCAAAGTTGCTCATATATCTCCAATTGGTTGGTCAAAACTTGATTTCTGTAAGTGTGTGTAAGTTCTAGGGATTAATCATTTGATCCCAGGAATTTTTCTTGAACTCATGCAGCTTTCCTTGTGCAATTCCAGTTTAATTTTCTGTGAGTCTCAGAGAATCATATCTACATAGCTTTCTCCTCTGCCGTTTTCTGCCTGCACAGTCCTCTTGAACTCCAAGTACTTTCTCCTGAATAAGACCATTTTATACTGTTGTGTTTTTTGAAGAGGAAAGTCAGGGTGCCTCTTCCTTATTTTTGGAAGGGGTATCTCTTCCTTATATATGATACCTCTTCCTTATTTTTCTTCTTTGGGAGACCCGTTTTCATTGTGCTGTCTTTCTCCAATATCTGAAACAGCTCTTGCACATATTTGTTTGACTTTCTAGTTGCTTATGGGCGAGGCAAGTACAGTGCAGTTGCTAAAACCTGGCCACAAAATTGTAATTAGTAAATAATATTAGCCACAATGAATTGTCCACACATTCCAGCCTGTCCTAGTAACTGTGTTCTCCTATCTCTAGAATTCCGGGCACATATGAGCCAGTAATGATCAAGGTGTCACACATATTGCTAACCTTGGATATTATGGTTGCCAATTGTAGCAGTATTACTAGTTGTTATTTTCGTTTCCAACTCAGAGTTTTTAATCTTGATTTTATGTCCTTGATTTTAAGTATATTTAGGACTTTTTTTAAGTATTTTATTATACCACCGTGAGATATACTAATAAAAAGATATACAATTAAAAAGTTCATGTTTGGGTTTTGGTCATACAGTGTTTCAGCACCCGTCCCTCCACCAGTGCCCATCTCCATACAAATAAAAGATATACAGTTAAAAAGTTCATGTTTGGGTTTTGGTCATACAGTGTTTCAGCACCCGTCCCTCCACCAGTGCCCATCTCCCACCAACAACATCCCCGGTTCCCTCCCCCCCTTCCCCAGCCCTGCTCCATGGCAGGTTCTTTATTTCTTTGCCTTTCTCTCTCTCTTTCTCTTTTCCTTCCCTTCCAGACTATGGATTACAGAACATACATTAAAAGGTTGTCATGTGTATCCTTTTGCTACTCTCAACCAGTCGCGATATTTTTTCTCAGGATACTGTTAAATAAGGATAGAAACTTTAATAAATTAAATTTAATACATAAAATTAAAAAAACACAATTGTGAGCCAATTCAGCTCCAGATAGCTCTAAATAACTTGATTCATCATAGGTTATTTAATTATGGAAGAGATTTTAGAAAGAATCTTTTAGTTCAGCATGTTTCTACTTATCTTCTCTTTGCAAAACGACTTAAGTGGTCTATCCTGGCATTAGTAACTAGTCTTCATGATCTGTGAGAAATGACTGAGTGTGCTTTCATACTCAGATTTCTTTCGTGGGAGCAGAACAGTTGCAGTTGCATTGGGTGTATTTTTCTATTGAACAATATCTTGAATCAACCACAGAGAAGATATTATAGGTATGATTAGAGATATTGTTTATTCGAAAAGCAAATTTTGCTAGGAGACTTGACAATGTCTCTCCCATGCTCGATTCTCAAGCACTTACAAAGAAATTTCAAGGTAAATTCTCAGACTATCTCAAATTTACTAGTGAAACATTTTTCACATTTCATTCTAATTCGACTTTATGACCTGAAGTTATGATTTATTCCAAAAGCAATTTAAGTAATGTGCTGGGTCAAAGTTAATAGCTGGGAAAAATGTATTCAAATAGATCATATTTTCTTAGGCTGAACAATAGGAATTTGATTCTTGGTACCAGGAAAACATCAGATAAGTCACTTGATCACTTGATCACTTGAATCCCGTTATTCATCAATTTGCTCGAGCGGGCGCCAGTAACATTTACATTGGACCCTATCATGTGCCAATGTAGCGCAATGGCATCTGGTTGATTCAGGAATATGAAGAGCCTCAAACCGTTCCTTCAGGGTCTTTACAAGGAAGTCTAACCATCTTGTAGGTGGGCGGCCATGTGATATTTTGACATCCCGTGGGATCCAGTCGGTAATGGCTCTAGTCCAGCGGTTGTCTCCAAATCGCATTACATATCCAGCCCATCTGATTTCCCATGCCTTGGCAAACGAGACAGCATCCCTGATTCTGGAATAGCGACAGAGGTCAGAACTCCGGATTCCTTCTCTCACTTGAGTGAGGCGTGATATTCCAAGCATAGCTCTTTCGATGCCTCTCTGGGAGACCCGAATAGCATTCTCATCCTGCTTTCGTAGGGCCCAGGTCTCTGAGGCATATGTTAATGCAGGGAGAACGGTGGAGTCAAAGAGATGTGCCTGGAGCCAGAGGTTCTTTGTCCTTTTACCTATTTCTTTGATGCCTTTGAAGGCATTCCATGCCGCTCTCTTCCTCCTGGGCAGCTCAGGTTTTAGGTCATTCATCATGTTGATTTCTCGACCTAGGTACACATAACTGCTGCATTCAGAGATGTTTGCTCCATTGAGAGTGTATGGGGCCTCAGGAACTAGTTCGTTCTTCATGAACATTGTTTTCTTTAGATTCAGCTGTAGACCTATCTTTCTACACTCTCGGTCGAAGTCAGCCAGCATTTGAGCCGCTTGGCTAATGTTTGGTGTTATTAGAATGATGTCATAAGCGAAGCGGGGGTGGTGTAGTTGCCGACCATCTATCTTCACTCCCATTCCCTCCCATTCTAATGGTTCCATGATGTTCTCGGGGGGGCACTGAAGAGTTTTGGTGAAATGGTATCACCCTGTCGAACCCCTCTTTTCGCATGAATGATCACTTCTTTGTAAAATGGTGAGATCCTAGTGGTGAATCCGTAATACAGCTCACGAAGGATCTTGATGTATTGGGTTTGAACACCCTGTTTGGCTAGGGGCTTCCATGACTGCTTCAGTCTCCACAGAATCAAAGGCTTTCTGTAAATCAATGAACGTGAGGCAGAGCGGCGTCTTGTAATCCCTACAAACCTCAATGAGCTTGTTTACTGTGTGGATATGGTCGATTGTGCTGAATCCTTTCCAGAAGCCTGCTTGCTCGCATGGTTGTCCTTCATCTAGTGTTCTGCTAATCCTGTTCAGGATGACTCGTGTAAACAGCTTGTAGATGACGGACAACAGGCAGATGGGGCGATAGTTGCCGATGTCGTGAATGTCTCCCTTCTTGAACAGTAGAACTGTCCTGCTGGTTTCCCATTGGGAGAGCACCTTGCATTCGGACAGGTAGCAAGTGAAGAGCCGAGCTAGTGTATTGATGAGTACCGATGGCAGATTCTTCAGGTGTTCGGGTCTGACTTTGTCTGGGCTTGGTGCTCTTCCCTTCTTTACCAACGAGATGGCATGTCGGATTTCAGAAGGGAGAACGTTGGGAATGACATATCCATCCTGTGGAATTTGGTATGTGGGCAGGTGGATGTGGCTATCAAAGAGATTTGAGTAGAAGTCCTGGATAATCTTCTCCATTGCCTTTCTGGAAGATGTGATAGATCCATCAGGGCGTCGGAGGGCAGTCATCTTGGTCTTATAGTTGGTGAAGGACAGGCGGGCGGTGCGAATGCTTTTCCTGGCTTCTGCTGCATCTTCCAGTGTTTCTGCTCTTCTGTCTTTGAGGTCTTCTTTTATCTCTTCTCTGCACCTTTAGCAAGCTTGGACGTTAGCATTTGGTGTCCTGAGGCTCACACCTTGCCATGTTGGCGAATGAGCTCTAGAGTTTCTGAAGACAAGTGTTCTTTTGTGTCTTTCTCTCTCTCAGCACTCTTCGCACAATCATGGAAGTGCTGAACCAGTCGGTTGTATTCTTCTTCGATGTTGTCAATGATGGTATCTTCCCATGTTGCTGCAATGGTGCCAAAGAGTTCCCAGTTGGTGGTCTTTCTGGGAGTTCTCTTCTTAAACTTTGCAGCCTTTTCTCCCCGTTGCGGGAAGTAGAATTTTGCATGAAAGAGATGGTGGTCCGATCCTGTTTGGAATTTGGCGATGACAGCAACATCGGTCAGACAAAACGGTCGGTTGAAGATGATGTGGTCAATTTCATTGTGGAACTGTCCGCCAGGAGATTCCTATGTCCAATGTTTTGCTTCAGCTTTCTGGAACTGTGATTTCCCATGAATGGTCTTGGTGGACATGATGAACTCAGATAGTCTCTCACCCTGTTCGTTCCATTCTAGGCCATGGGTCCCGATGTGGCGTTCTTCAGCCGATCTTCTTGGTCATATCTTGGCATTAAATTCACTGACTATGATCTTGTAGAAGGTGTGATCTTTTTTATAGAACTCCTCCAATTCCATGTAGAATTTCTCAATTTCATCTTCTTTGTATGTGGATGTTGTGTGCAGCCAATGAAGATAGAAATTGCTGGCAGTGGGCCACATCTCTTCAAGTGTAATCATCCTATTCAGTTTGTTAGGCATTCAAATGAATCGATGTTTATGACCATGTTCCTGTTGACAAGGACACCAACGCCACCGATGCCTCTTTTCATCACATGTTCCAAGGAACAATTCTTCTCCGGTGTCAAATACAGCATGATGCAACTGACGCCTCCTCGTCTCAGTCAGACCAATGAAGTCGTACTTGAACTTTTGTGCTTGCAGCATCAGATCCTCAATATATGCTTCCGATGCCAGCGTACATGCATTGAAAGTACAGACGGTCATTTTAGTCCTTCTTCGTGTTGGCAGCCTAGGATGGCCATGAAATTTTATCAGGCACTGCTTGTTTGCCTTTCTTACTGCTGCCATATTAAGGGCTCCTTTCGGGGTCAGGAAAATAAACATTTCTGTTACTGATTTTGGTATATCGAACACGCATAGGACAGCTTGCCAGTCTATGCCATGCGGGCGCTATATTCTCATTACTTTGTGGGGGCTCTCTCAGAGAGGTGGGTAGAATATTTATGGTAATTTGGAGGTAAATCCCGGATCGCGCAGCTGCCGGGTGCAATGGGGAAAGCTGGTTTCTGCTCTGCCGGGTGTACCTGTGTCTTAGGCTCAAGCATTCCTGGGCTTGAAATATTCTCCTCTGATGGGCGGGTCTCTGCTTGGTGGGTCCTTGTAGACTGGGTTTCTGACAAGCCAGGCTGGAGACTGGATTAATCTGTGGGCTGGAGACTGGATTAATCTGCGGGGTGGAGTTCTTACCTGCTGCAGAGTGTGGATTGTGAAGATAGGTGCCAGCAAGGTGTGGGGGCTTTCTCTGGGCTCCTCCGAGGCTCCATCTGGATGGTGGACTCGGATCTGAAGTTGCTCTCATGGTCCATGGAATCAGGGGTTTCAAAGGGGAGAGCTGGTTTCTGCTCTGCCGGGTGTACCTGTGTCTTAGGCTCAAGCATTCCTGCGCTTGAAATACTCTCCTCTGAAAGGCGGATTAATTTAATTGATTAAATTAATCGGATAAGTAAAAATAAAAAAATACTCTTTATTTTACCCTCTTCTAGTCAATTATTTTAATTGACTAAATCAACTTTTCAAAATGCTTTTTTTTAATGAGAGGAGTTTTAATTTACAATTCCAACTTTGAATAGAAATACAAACCATTTCAAAAAAATGGAATGCATCCATCTAAACTTATATTATCTTCATCATTCTTGAACATCAATAGAAATAAAATTAGTTTTTGTGAAACAAAAGATACCTATTTTGATGAATCAAACTAATGAGAATGTTCTGTTCAAAAATTTTATTAAGGTTCTATCCTTTATTTAGGTGACATTGAATTATAACATTATGTACGTTTCATATGTATATAATAAAAAAATCAACATGTGTTTCTACTACATTAAGTTCACACAAAAGTCCAATTTTATCCTTCATATATAACTGACTGACCACTTTTACCCTCTTTTACATACCTTCCTGGCCCTCTTTCTTTCTGGTAACCAGAAACGGTTTTAAGCTTTCAAAAACAAGAGGAAATTTTTTGTGGTTTATTAAGTATTTTTAAAACAAATTTATACAACACGGTTATTACCATTGCTATAAAAAAGAAAACCAATACTAAAAATTTAAGCCTTCATGTAATAGTCCTAAAATAGCAATATTAAAATAACTGTATAATTAAGAATATGAGCTGACAGGAGAACTGAAATATGATTTTCCTTAAACCTTGATCTTGAACTTTCAACTCATACATAAATGAATTTTGTGGAGAAACAATTTAATGACAGAAAGAAATGAAATTAGGGACTGTACAATATTTTGGAGGCTCCCCCTGCCCCTACCACTTTGATTGCTTTTTTTTTTAAAGGGGACTGCTTTTTGGTCTTCCAAATCCATTAGTTTACATAAGATATTATAAAAATTAACTAGGTTTCACTAAAAAACGGAGAGTATACCACCCACATTGAAATAAACAGTGAAGTCAACTAAATTTTAAAAAATTTGAGATTGAACTTCAGCCTTATTTACTTTTTCTTATTCCGTAGTATCATAGGACTGATTTAATATTTTATATTTTCATAATATATTTTCTCAATAAGTAAGGGTCTAGGAAGATTATTATTACAAGATTGCTTTTTCCCCACAATTGAACAAATAGTATGAGTAGCCCTTAAGCATTAGCTACAATCTCTACTAATTTCTTATTGGATAAGTAAATACAGAAATACAGAAATAAAATATATATCAATAAATCATACCCATGTAGCCCATAGATATATACTGGCCAGAAACCTATGTAGTCCATTTGTCCACTAAGGAGAGGTGGGCCTTGTTCTCAGGAAACAGTCTACACCCATGTTTGCATGATTTCTTTCCTGCAGATATTTAATTCTACAGATGCAAGGGTATTGACTGCTATTGGACTTGATCATGCACAACATGGGTAACTGTGTTCCATTTCATGAAACCAAGTGTCTAGTTTTGAGCTCTGAACCTAATTTATCCTTTATCCTTACATTACTTTTAGATTTTGTTCAATTTTCATCAGACACTTACATAATATTTTATTCTTCACACGCAGTACTATTTCCAGGAAGCTTAATTAACTGCTTTATTTTAACATTTTTTCTATATGTACCTTAGTACAGTTAAACTTTTTAATTAGTACCACTCTCCTTAATGGAATAAAACCATCTTCCTAACAGAAAGCTGTCCATTTCTAAATCTTTAGTGCTGAGATTCCTCATCATAGAAGATAAATATTTTACTCCTGAGTAAAAAACTAATAAATGTGAAAATCTTTCTAATTGCAAGGTATCTTTGTGTTCCAATAACTGTAATCAGAACAGGTGTTTAAAGCCTGTGCTCCTAGAAGAACTTTACAAGAAGAAAACAGCCAACCCTATCAAAAAATGGAGAGAAGAAATGAACAGAAACTTCCAAAAAGAAGAAATTCAAATGGCCAAAAGGCAAATAAAAAAATACTCATCATCACCAATATAAGGGAGATGCAAATCAAAACAACAATGAGATACCATCTCACACCACAGAGAATGGCTCGTATCCAAAAGAGCAAGGACAACAAATGATGGTGTGGATGCGGAGAGAAAGGGACTCTTATCCATTATTAGTGGGAATGCTGACTAGTACAGTCTTTTTGGAAAACAATATGGAGATTCCTCCATAAACTAGATATTGAGCTCCCATTTGACCAAGCAATATGACTCCTGGGAATATATCCTGAGGCCAAAAACACATTGCAGAAACAGCATCTCCATTCTATGTTTATAGCATCACTATTAATTAACAATAGCCAGAATCTGGAAATAATCTACGTGCCTGAGAACAGACAGCTGGATAAAATCACTAAGATACATACTATGCATCTGATAGGAAAAATGAAGTTATGAAATTTGCCTATGAATGGGGTGAACATGGAGAGTATTATGTTGAGTGAAATTAGCCACAGGTGAAAGGACAGATACAGAATGACTGCTTACATTTGTGGTATATAAAAATATAGTATGATGCTATTGGGGGTGGAAGGGATAACCCAGCGGGTAGGGGCGTTTGCCTTTGCACGCTGCCGCCCATACAAGCCTGGGTTTGATCCCCAGCACCCCATAAAGGTTCCCTGAGCACTGCCAGGGTAATTCCTGAGTGCAGAGCCAGGAGAAACCCTGAGCATTGCCAGGTGTAGATAGATAGATAGATAGATAGATAGATAGATAGATAGATAGATAGATAGATAGATAGATAGATAGATAGATGATATAGATAGATAGATAGATAGATAGATAGATAGATAGATAGATAGATAGATAGATAGATAGATAGATAGATAGATAGATGATAGATAGATAGATATTTGGCTTTTTGGGAGAAAGCCAAATATCTATCTATCTATCTATCTATCTATCTATCTCACTCATCTCTATCTATATATATATATATATATATATCAGACATGGGGAAGAGCTGCTACTGGCTCTCCCTGTGCCAGCTGCTCGTGAGGCGCCTGGGAGGCATGGCGGGTTCTAGCCCTAGCCTGCCACCCCAGCTGAGCCTCACTACAAGCCAAACCACCCTCCCTACTCATGGGGCCCACCATTTTCCACATCCGGACTTCCCTCTTGTCACAACTCCACCCAGCAGACCAGACTATCACCTTACGGCTCACACGCGGCCGCTAGGGGCGCAGCGTTTTATCTATAAATGCTTTATTTAGAGGTGACTACAACAGTATGCCACCAGCATGGCAAGCCTGGCAAGCTGCTCGTGTAGTATTTGATATGCCAAATACCAGTAATATTTATATTAGGTCATTCCCGTGACCTAATATAATTGTTTGAGGCTCTTTATGTTCCTGGAGCAAGCGGATGCCTTTGGGTTCTACTAGCATGAGATGGGACATATGGAGATATTACTGGTGCCCGCTCCAGCAAATAGATGATGAACGGGAAGATAGTGATAGTGAGATATATATATATATATATATATATGTATATATATATAGTATGATACTATTATCCGAGAACTCCACCCAGCAGACCAGCCTATCACAGCCTTGTGTGGCCGCTTGTGCCCCGCACAATTCATCAATAAGTGCTGGATTTTGAGATGACTACAAGAGTATGCTACCGCATGGCAGAGCCTGGCAAGCTACCCGTGTCATATTTGATATGCCAAATACCAGTAACAATTATAGCCCTCATTCCCATGACCTGATGGAATGGTTTGAGGCTCTTTATGTTCCTGGAGCAAAGCAGATGCCCTTGGGCTCTACTTGCATGAGACAGGACATATGGAGATGTTACTGGTGCCTGCTCGAGCAAATCGATGATGAAACGGGAAGACAGTGATACAGTGATACCTATTATCCAAGGCCAGGCAAAACATAAACCAGAAAGACTTGTCAGTGATTGGAATCTACCACAAGTGTGAGGGACATGGTAATGCCAGCCTTGAACTGAGAATTGAATGTAGGCAAAGGAGTGCACTTGATAGACCCTAAATGTGTATTTTGCAAGCCACAATGTATAAGAGAAGGGAGAGAGAGAGAGAGAGAGAGAGAGAGAGAGAGAGAGAGAGAGGAGGCAAAGTGCCTCTTCAGGGCACAAAATTAGGGGACTGGTGCTGGAAAATGTACACTGGTGGAGGCATGGGTGCTGGAACACTGTATGGCTGAAAACTAATCATGAACAGTTTTGTAATTGTTATACAATTACAGTGTTATACATTGTTATACCACAGTGTCATACCACTGTGATATCTCCCAGTGGTATAATAAAATTTAAAAAATAAAAAATAGTGTACAAGCATCTGAAAATAAAAAATAAAAACCTGTGCTCTTCTAGCCTAAGGAAAATGATACAGCCTTCAGAAGTGGCTATTCTCTTTTGTGATTGCTTCAAGCTGTGAGTTTCCCTTTAAGCTATGTTTTCCTAAAGAGACAGGACATGGCCTGAAAGATTTATCTTTTTATTACTTCCCCTCTCTTCCAGGACAGCATAACTGAGTTGTATTATTAAACTTCTTTGTTTTTAATACTTATTTTATTTTTATTTAGGGTTTTAAGTCATAACCAGCTCTGCTCAGGATTTGCTCCTGCACTCAGAGATAACTGCTGGCACCAAAGGTTAAATAGTGCAGTCTGACCAGCTATGCCACTCTGACCTACTCATCCTACTAATTTTGCAGTGTATATGCAGCTTTTCTTGAACCCCACCGATCTGGATTTCGTCTCCAGCATCCCATCTGGTCCTCAGGGCACATCTAGGAGGGATCTCTGGGCATATAGCCAGGAGTAAGCTGGGAGTACAGCCTTAGCCTCTGTATTATCTGTCCCCTCTTAAACTTCGTTCACACATTGGAGAACTTCTACTAACAATACAAGGTTGTTTCCAGATCAGACTAATTTCTTTTCCTTTTTACACGAATTTTTTTGGTTTAAGAATTTATTCTGTAAATCAATGAATATTATTAGGCATCGAAGAAATAGCTAAAAGGACAAAAGAACCTCCGTCTCCGGGCACATCTTTGACTCCACCATTCTCCCTGCATTAACATACGCCTCAGAGACCTGGGCCCTACGAAAGCAGGATGAGAATGCTATTCGGGTCTCCCAGAGAGGAATCGAAAGAGCTATGCTTGGAATATCACGCCTCACTCAAGTGAAGAGAAGGAATCCGGGAGTTCTGACCTCTGTCGCTATTCCAGAATCAGGGATGCTGTCTGGTTTGCCAAGGCATCCAAAAATCAGATGGGCTGGACATGTAATGCGATTTGGAGACAACCCGCTGGACTAGAGCCATTACCGACTGGATCCCCACGGGGATGTCAAAGATCCACGTGGCCACCACCTACAAAATGGTCAGACTTCCTTATAAAGACCCTGAAGGAACGGTTTGAGGCCCTTCATATTCCTGAATCAACCAGATGCCATTGGGCTACATTGGCACGTGCTACGGTCCAATGAAAAATGTTACTGGCACCCGCTCGAGCAAATCGATGAATAAGGGATTCAAGTGATCAAGTGAAGAATTTATTTTCTAACTTATTTATATAGGGTTTCAATTCTGGGAGAGTAAAAAGAGATAGAAAGATCAAGTGTTTGGGTAAATAGTGTCCATCTCCACCTCCGCTAAGTTAACAGTGATTAATAGTATGAACTAGAACCAGACAAGCTGGATTCATTTCAACTATACAAGCTGCATTCATTGTCAAGACAAGTTACTGCCTCCCTCTAAACCTCCATTGAGAGCCAGAAAGTAGAAACAAAGATAGCACATTTGTCATGTAGAATTATTTTAAAAGATTAAGTGACTTATAATACGTGTGT
>JAJIBD010005790.1:0-109468 GCA_021461705.1 Cryptotis parvus
TTGCTCATTACTCAATTATAACAGATATGTAATATCAAAGAGTATCACTTCTGTTCATTCAGAAGAATTTAATTAGGAGGCTACTTGGTACTATCTCTGTACTGGACTCGGATAAATTCACTACTAATTTTCACTTCCCCTAAACACACACACATACACACAAACACATTTGTTTTGGGACCACACTCAACAGTGCTCAGGGGTTACTCCTGTGCATTCTAGAATCACTCTTGGACTGCACAGGATCAGATCCGGGTTGGCCAGGATAGAATCCAGGTCATCTATGTGCAAGTCAAATACCCTATCCACTGTACTATGGCCCTGGCCTCTAAATATTCTATATAGCATAAGTGAAAAATCAGAATCATTTATTCAGGTAGTATTTTAAAACTTTTTATGTAACATCAAATACATAATATTGATGAATGGTTTGAGGCTCTTCGTGTTCCTGCAGCAAGCAGATGTCCTTGGTCTACACTAGCATGCAAAGGACTTATGGAGATGTTACTGGTGCCTGCTCAAGCAAATTGATTAACAGTGGGAAGACAAGCGATACAAGTGAAGAATTGTAAAATATTAAAAAACATAATACAGTTTATTTATTTATTTATTTATTTATTTATTTATTTAGCTTTTTTGGGTCACACCCGGCAATGCTCAGGGGTTACTCCTGGCTATGCACTCAGGAATTACTCCTGGCGGTACTCGGGAGACCATATGGGATGCCAGGGATCGAACCCGGGCCAGTACAGGCCAGCCGCGTGTAAGGCAAGCGCCCTACCCACTGGGCTATCGCTCTGACCCCCTACAGTATATTTAATCAATAGGGGTTTTTTTTTTTTTTTTTTTGCTTTTTTGGGTCACACCTGGTGGCGCTCAGGGGGTTACTCCTGGCTCTTTGCTCAGGAATTACTCCTGGAGGTGCTCAAGGAACCATATGGGATGCCTGGGATCGAACATGGGTCGGCCATGTGCAAGGCAAACCCTACCCTCTGGGCTATCTTTCCGGCCTCTTAATCAATAGTTAAGCATCACTTTTTTTAAAAAAATTTATTATACCACCGTGAGACATACAATTACAAAGGTGTTCATAATTGGTTCTTGGTAGTATAGTATACCAGCACCCATCCCTCCACCAGTGCCCCATTTCCACCACCAATGTACCCACAGCCTCCCGCCCACCCCAGGCTGCCTCAATAGCAGGTACCCCAGTATCCTCTCTTTCTCTCTCTGTCTCTCTCTGTCCCCGCATCTCTTTCCCCTCTTCTTTTACACATTGTGGCTAGTCCTGCAGATATTTAGAGTATCACTTAAGTCTCTTTGTGTATATTCAATGGTGGCATCACTTTTTAAATTTTATTCTGCATGGGGTAAATATAAAACAGCATATGAATTATTTCAAAAAAGCTTATCAGTTCACACACATTTTGAAGAAATTAGTAACACAGATTATCTTCTTTCTAATCTACTGCCGAGTAACATTGGATAACAATGTATGGATGAACTTAGAGTTTTCAATTTTGCTTTAAATTTCGTAACTTGAAAATACTGCTGTAAAATAAAGCTAAATGATGTCTCTATATTACCAAACATAGTTGGACTTCATCCCTTGCCCCTATCCTAATCCAAGATCTTTTAGTCTTATCTTCTTGGTAGATGGGAGAAGACTGAAGAATGATCAATTGCAGGAAAAAGAATGTAAATCTTAACTTATTTGCAGTGATAAATCAGTTGATTTTGATAAGCAGTCGGATAATCTACCAGAACCGAATGCTCTGTCCAAGTAAATTGTGGTAGGTCGTTCAAATAATGGAAGCATTGACTTACAGCTCTCTACATTGCAACCCACGTGTAGTCAAGTGTCTTCCTACTTGAGTGCCTACTTGGGGCATATGATTTGCTTTGGCCTATTGGACCCTAAGGTGAAACACAAGCAGAATCTGATAGTGAATTTGCATCTTGTATCCTGATTGCCCCCATGAAACTGAAGAGGTTATCCCCAAGCTAACCTCTCAGAGGCTAAGTGGGGAGCAGAGACTCCATAATATAAGCAGGCCCAGTCTATGCACCAGCAAAGCATAGCTTCGTTAGTGAACCCGGGCAAAACTGCCCTTCTGACCCCAGTCTAGTTGATGAGTCACTAACTTATAGGTGAATTAAAAGGTGGTTACTTAAGGTAGTCGATTATTCCGTAAAAGGTAACAGACACTCTTTTCTGAATTTCAGATCAAAACTTAGCTAAGTTTCTTTGGTGTGTGATCTATTCCTTTGTTTCCCTTTTCTAGGACAGTAGTGAGGGTATCTGCCTTGCATGTGGCCAACCTGGGTTCAGGTTTAATCTCCCACCTCCCATTTGGTCTCTAGAGCACCACCAGGAGTAATTTCTGAGTGCAGAGTCAGGAGTAAACTCTGAGCATTGCTGGCGTGACCCAAAAAGTGATATATATAATATGAAAAATATCTACTAAATATATTTTATATATTTAATATATATTTTATATATTTATATATTATATAATCTTTATATTATAACATATATTATATATATATATATATATTAGTGTGGGGGGGCATGCCCAGTGGTGCTTGGTGATTGGGCTTAGTCCTAGCTCTGCGCTGGTGGTTGCTCTCAACAGTGCTTTGGGACCATTTAGTGCTGGGAATCGAACCCAGTGGCTCTTTAGCATTATTCGTTACCATGGTCTAAGTTCATTTAATTTACAGTATTTTCTTATGTAGTTCTGCTTTTTGAAGATTAATAAATACAAGGACCTTCTGCCTGAAAGTTTACTAATATTGACACTTCTAATATTGAAAATTAAAATATGTATGTGTATACACACATACACACACACAGATTTTTTCTAAAATTTTGTTGAGGGCCGGAGTGATAGTCCAGCAGGTAGGGGCGTTTGCCTTGCACCACGGCCAACCTGGGTTCGATCCCCGGCATCCCATATGGTACCCTGAGCACCGCCAGGAGTAATTCCTGAGTGCAGAGCCAGGAGTAACCACAAAAGCAAATATAAATAAATAAATAGATACATAAATAAATAGATAAATAAATAAAGTTTTGTGGTGCTTCATTTCCCTGTAAATCTTGTAGTATGTTTCCTTTGTGCATGAACATTATTTGCTTTGAAAAATATGACTTGTGTTTTTAAGTTTGATCACATGTGTATTTCTCTGTTTGAACATTGAGAAAATAGTGATGCAGGGGTTCACCAAGCTGTGAAGATCTTCCAGTAAACTAGCAGAAGGAAGTAACTACTCTGTTTGTTTAAATTAATTTAGTTTATTCTCTTATAGGAGCACAAGGCATTATCTCCCTTCAGTTTGTGCTTTATTAGGCCTTTATTTTTATTCCCATTAGGGTAACTCCATCTCATGGTCACCCCAGCAGGACTCAGGGACCATGCAGTGTTGGAGATTAGACCTCTGGCATGCTTTTGCATGTACTCTAGCCCCTTGAGATATCTCCAGGCCATGATAGTTAGGGCTTATGACTCATGTTGATGTCTTAGTTGCGATTTTCACCAAATTTTCAAGTGTGAATGTTGTGTCTTTTTTTTCTTTCCTTCCTTTCTTCCTTCCTTCCTTCCTTCCTTCCTTCCTTCCTTCCTTCCTTCCTTCCTTCCTTCCTTCCTTCCTTCCTTCCTTCCTTCCTTCCTTCCTTCCTTCCTTCCTTCCTCCCTCCCCCCCCCTTCCTCCCTTCCCTCCCTCCCTCCCTCTCCCTTCCCCCCCCCTTCCCTTCCTTCCTTTTCTTTCCTTTCTTCTCCTCCCTCCCTCCCTCCCTCCCTCCCTCCCTCCTCCCTCCCTCCCTCCCTTCCTTCCTTCCTTCCTTCCTTCATCCTTTAGTTTCTTAGGTAGTCAGGGAGTTTAAGGAGAAAATTGAGTAAATCATGAAGGGAAGGAGACATACATTCTGACAGAATGGGTGTGATAAATCTACTTAACACTACCTAATACTTCGTAACTACAGGGAAAGTGGCTTGGGCTACACCTGGTGGTGTCAGGACCTACACCCAATTCTGTGCTCAGGAGTTGCTTCTGGTGGTGCTTGGGGGAAACTATCCTGTTTGGGGATTGAAATGGGGTAACCAGATGCAAGGCAAATCCCTTAACTCCTGCAATCTCTCTCAGGTCCTAATCATTTTTATAATTTCTATTAAAACCTTCTTTTTGCTTATGCTGAGGATCAAATTCAGGCCGTATAAAAAAATCCTAGCATATGTTCTGCTGCTGAGCCACATTCCTGGCCTTTCTCCTGTACCCCTTCTGTACCCCCCCCCGATTTGGGTCCACACCATTGATACTTGGGTATTTTCCTTGCTGTGCTTTGGGGTAATCACTCTTGGTGGTGCTGGGTAACCATGATGGCTGGAAATCAAACCCAGGCCTCTTGCATGCAGCACACAGCTTTCTGCACTATTTCTCTGGTCCATCCTGACCCTTCTATTTTTATACTACTTTAAAGAGGAACCAAATCCTCTATGTAAGAGAATAATGCAGGTAAAGCACCAAACTTCCCTTGTAGCCTGTCGGAATGTGCTAGCTATAAGGATTCCAAAGTGGTGTCTCTGTTCAGTTTGCACTTTACCCGTAGACCTGGTAGAACTCAGCTTAGACTTCTGGATTCTACCAACCTGACTCAAGGCCTCAGTTTGCATTTCCTGATCCCAGTCACTCCATTTGTATTCATTATCTTACCTCCCAGTACCTTACCTCCCAGTACTTGTAAATTTTGCATGGGGCATGGGCTTAACTAGTACTATTTAAAAGTACAGAGTATCAGTGCTGATTTAGCAGTAGTAAGGGTGATGCTGTTAGAAGACTTTCTGATCATCAGTGTGTATTTCTCTAGCTCTGTATTATTCTTTGAACCAATAATTGCCTGTTGGAAGGATCATGATCTTACAGACTAGGGTTTTGAACTAAGCCAGGCCACTTTCTCCTTTACTGATCAACTATATTCAGTGGCTAACAGGACAGCTATTTTGACAAGAAAAAGTAATACTGACTTCCCTTTCTGAAATATAGGTTGGCTAAATGACAATATTTAGGAAGCACGATAGTAAAGTGTTTAAATGCACAAAATTCATTTATTAGTGTTTGGTTTGTGACCTGGCAGTGCTCAAGGCTTGCTCCTGGCTGTATTCTCAGGGATCACTCCTGGCATTGATTGGGGGACAATATACAGTGTCAATATTTAAATGGGTGGTCTGCTTGCAAGGTATACTGTTAGGGAGCCACAGGGGTCCCCAACAGTATTGGTAAATGAGTTCCCTTTTATCTCAAGGACCTGCAGAAGAAGGACAAACTACAAGTTCAGCTCAGTTCCAAAAGCTTTACTAATTACCAATAATAAAACAAGCTCAGACCTTTTCCCGCTTTCGGCTTTTGGCTCCTGTGGCTTTTGGCTCCCTGCGGCTTTTGGCTTTTGGCTTTTGTTCTTTGGCCTTTTGCTCCTTCTTCTGGGTAGGACTCAGCCTGGGTGAGATCCTCTCTCTTTGGTGGGAGACTTAGGCTCTTTTGTATGGTCTAAGTTCAGACCAGAGCTAGAGTTTGTTCATTATATTGGAGTGCTGTGGAAGAGCTTTTGTACTATTAAAAGCCTTTTTGGAACTGCACCAGACTCGTGAGTTTTCATCTGTTCTCCTGGTGTCCTCGGAGGTAGAAGAGAACTTCAGTCCTGACATTGTCGGGGACCCCAGCGGCCTCCCGACAGGGGCCTAAGTGATAGTTCAGCAGGGAGGGCGATTGCCAGGTACACAGCTGACCCTGGTTCAATACCGACATCCGATATGGGCCCTTAGTCTTCCAGGAGTAATTCCTGAGTGCAGAGTCAGGAGTAACTCCTGAGCATCACAGGGTGTGACCCAAAAAGCAAGAACAAACAAAAATAAACCTAAAATAGGTGCTGAGAGATAGCACAGCAGGTGAGGTGCTGTCCTTGCCTGGGCACTCTGGCTTTTTGTTTTTTGGATGGTGTGAAGGTCACATTGGTGATGCTCAGGGATTACTCCTGGTGGGACTTGGGATGTCAAGGATCGAATTAGCCACTGTACTATCTCTCTGGCCCAGACCCTGGATCTGAATCCATCTCTGCACCTATCCCTGCTCTTTCAAGTCCGTCCCAGGTATGCTGATCCAGAGACTCACAGACATGGGGCAGAGCTGCTACTGTCTCTCCCTGTGCTCAGCCGCTCATGAGGCGCCCGGGAGGGGATGGCAGGTTCTAGCCCTGGCCCGCCACCCCAGCAGAGCCTCGCAACAAGCCAGACAACCTTTCCCACTCCATGAGGGGCCGCCATTTTCCAAATCCGGACTTCCCTCTCATCAGAACTCCACCCAGCAGAAAAGCCTATCACAGCCTGGCTTGCGGCCACGCAATTCATCAATAAATGCTGGAGATCAGAGGTGACTACAAGAGTATGCCACCTGCACGGCAGAGCCTGGCAAGCTACCTGTGTCGTATTTGATATGCCAAATACCAGTAACAATTATAGACCTCATTCCCATGACCTGATGGAATGAATGGTTTGAGGCTCTTTATGTTCCTGGAGCGAGCAGATGTCCTTGGGCTCTACTAGCATGAGACAGGACATATGGAGATGTTACTGGTGTCCACTCGAGCAAATCGATGATGAACAGCAAGACAGTGATACAGACTGTGATACAGTGAAAACAAGCTCTGCTCTGCAATCCAAGATAATGGGATTCCACAGACCTCTAGATCTTGGCCAGACCTCTGATCATGCACTCAGACTCAGGTCTCCCACCAAAATGGATGGCTTTTCCCCAAGAAAATCCCTTTATATACCCAAAAGCCAGAATCCTTTGTTCAAGGTGGGTTTCATTAATGAATCAGCTTTTAGGCATAGATGTTAGGTGTTGCCACACCTCTGTTTCAGGTCTAAACAAATGATAATGCCAGGGCCTAGTCCATTCCTTCCAGATTATCTCATGCCAAAACACTGGAGAGAGAGAGAGAGAGAGAGAGAGAGAGAGAGAGAGAGAGAGATGGTATAAAGAAATACATCTTAATGGATGTATAGGCCATGGACTTCATGCAATCCAGATGGTACCCACAAAGTCCTTCTTTTTTTCTACTCTGCACCAGGGTAATTCTAGTGTCCTGTCCTCTACACTGAAAGGGTCATGCTCGCTTGCCTGAGGGCAAACTAGCATGATGCCTCCTTTGATCTTTGCATACCAGGGTGGTGGTTTCTTGGTAAATTCTAATTTTCTCACACTTAGAAGGACCAGTGGGTGTTAAGAGGAATTGTGCCCAATCTAGATAGCATTGAAATCATAGTCACTTGTCACTTCTCACTTGTCTTCCCATTGTTCATCGATTTGCTCGAGCAGGCGCCAGTAACATCTCCATTCATTGGGAATGAGGTCCATTATTGTTAGTTTTTGGCATATGGAATACACCACAGGTAGCTTGCCAGGTTCTGCCGTGGCTCTGGGTTCATTCCAGTGGGCCCAGTCTTTTTCCTTTTTTCCTTTTTTTTTTTTTTTTTTTTTTTTTGGGTCACACCTGGCAATGCTCAGGGGTTTCTCCTGGCTCTGCACTCAGGAATCACTCCTGGCGGTGCTCGGGGGACCATATGGGATGCCAAGGATTGAACCTGGGCGGCGTGGGCCGGCTGCGTGCAGGGCAAATGCCCTACCCACGGACTATCTCTCCAGCCGGGCCCAGTCTTTTCTATGTCAGACCATCATAGTAGAGATTATAATAATAGTCCAAATAATATTGAAATCATAGCAGAGATTATAACAATATTCCAAGCGTTATTAATTCAGAGTCAAAATGACTCCTGTGACTGCCATACCCTCTATCAATGTTTACACAAGAAAGATCTCTTTAGCATGAACCTTGGCTTAAAGACATGTAAATAGCTTAAACTGTAAGTAGATTAAGCAGCAAGGATCCAAAGCTAGCTAGGCCATGTCATCCAGCAGTACATGACTTATTCCTTGTACTCAGTCCCAATGCACAAATATTAATGCTAAGTCATGTGTGGTGGCAACCAGATTCTACATCTGACATGACCTTGTAATGTTGCACATTTGTTGTGTTCATTACCTTAGTTTCCTCGTGTACGTAGCTGCAGATCACACAAATTAGTAGTGTGAAGATTAAATGAAGCAAGTTCAGTGCTTAGAAAGGCACCTCGCACACTTACCAGGAAGTGCTCAGTTATTATACATGTCAGCTATGGGATTAAGTTGGAAAATGTACATAAAGCTCTTAGCACATAGAACCCATCATATAAATGATTATATATATATATTTATATATATATATATATATTTATAAATATGTGTCTGTGTCAATATCCTCCGTCGCTATTCCAGAATCAGGGATGCTGTCTCGTTTGCCAAGGCATTGAAAATCAGAAGGGCTGGACATGTAATGCGATTTGGAGACAACCGCTGGACTAGAGCCGTTACCGACTGGATCCCATGGGATGTCAAAAGATCACGTGGCCGCCCACCTACAAGATGGTCAGACTTCCTTGTCAAGACCCTGAAGGAACGGTTTGAGGCTCTTCATATTTCTGAATCAACCAGATGCCATTGGGCTACATTGGCACGTGATAGAGTCCAATGGAAATGTTACTGGTGCCCGCTCAAGCAAATCGATGAATAACGGGATTCAAGTGATCAAGTGAAGTGATTTATAAATATATATATATATATTTTTATATATGTAAATATATAGATGAGAGACTCACAGACATGGGGCAGAGCTGCTACTTGCTCTCCCTGTGACCAGCCACTCACAAGGCGCCAGGAGGAATGGCGGGTTCTTGCCCTGGCCCGCCACCCCAGCAGAGCCTTGCAACAAGCCAGACAACCCCTCATTCCATGAGGGCCTCCATTTTCCACATCCGGACTTCCCTCTCATCAAAACTCCACCCAGCAGACCAGCCTATCACAGCCCGGCGCGCGCGCGCAAGCGCCACGTGGTTCATCAATAAATGCTGGATTTAGAGATGACTACAAGAGTATGCTACCTGCACAGCAGAGCCTGGTAAGCTACCTGTGTTGTATTTGATATGCCAAATACCAGTAACAATTATAGACCTCATTCTGGAATGGATTAAGGCTCTTTATGTTCCTGGAGCAAGCAGATGCCCTTGGGCTCTACTAGCATGACACAGGGCATATGGAGATGTTACTGGGGCCTGCTCGAGCAAATCGATGATGAACGGGAAGACAGTGATACAGTGACAGTGATATATATATGATGGTGATAAGCTTTATTTGTAAATTGGACTTGTAGGTATATCTGTAGGAACACAAGTGAAACGAACACTAACAGCTCTTTACATTGTGAAATCAGTTACACACTGGTTTAATTTTTTTCAAGTAAGCATGATGTTTTTAAGAAAGGAGATGAGACAAAAACATGAAAATAGCTTCTTTTGATGTTTTCACCCTAAGCACACAAAAGTCCTATCTGTCAAAAAAGTCTCCTGCTCTCTTCTTGTCTTTGAATTACAAAATATAAGAATAAGGTGTCCAGGGCAGGCTGGATAGTTCAGGGCTTAAGGCTCTTGGCCTTATCCAGATCGTGGTACCATATATGGTCCCCTGAGCACCCACAGGAGTGACCACTAGGCAGAGTCAGGAGTAGCCCCTGAGTACCACCAGCTGGTGGCCCAAAAGCTAAAAACCAAACCCCTGCCAAATAAAGTGTCTTATGAATACTGATTAACATTAAAGACATAAAGCATCTTAAAAATGACAACTGTGAACCCTTATAGAGTCATCGTATCTATTACTATATAGGCAAAACAATTGGATTTATATTCTCAGATGTCAGGGGAAATTTTTTTTAGACTTCATCTCCCACTTGAAGCTGTTTCCAACTTCAGGGACATTTACAGTAAAGGCCCGGGCACATGGGTGTGTCATAGATGTGTTCTGTGGACACCAGCAATTTCTTCTGAATAGTTAAACTCATGCATAATACTTTGTTTAAAAGAGAAAATATTTCTGAAACAGTTTAATATGTTTTGTATACCTGCTGTTTTTTTTCTGTGAAATTACAGTAATAAAAATGGATCATGATGGAATGGTTTCATATAAAAGTGCTGTCACAGTACAGCAGAGCCTGGCAAGCTACACATGTCATATTTGATATGCCAAAAACCAGTAACAATTATAGACCTCATTCCTATGACCTGAAGGAATGGTCTGAGTCTCTTCCTTTTCTTGGAGTGAGCAGATGCCTTTAGGCTACACTAGCATGCAACAGGACACATGGAGATGTTACTGGAGCCCACTTGAGCAAATCCATGAACAATGGGAAGACAAGTGATACAAGTGGCAAATGAAGTCACAGTAGTGAGTATATTTCAATGTTTATTTTTCTTGGTTACACACACACACACACACACACACACACACACACAAACTATTGGAAAACAAGAGTGCTCTTAAAATGTTCAAATTCTTCATGGCTACTATTTGGAGAGGGTTCCTGGGATTCCACTCTTAAATGTTGCTCATATTCTTGGTTTCTCACTCCTCTTGTCTATTTACCTTTCCTTCCCTTCTTTATACTGATTTCCCTCCACTATCCCCCCTTTAGAAAAACCCCAATTTCTGCACTGGTGGAGGGATCGGTGCTGGAACACTGTATGAGGAAACCCAAACATTAACATCTTTGTAATTGGTGATAGAATAAATTTTTTTAAAAGAGTAGATTGAGGGGGTAAAAAAGAAAACCCTAATTTCTTTAGAGTTCCTTTATTTATCCACTTAATATACATCTGCTGGTTTATTGATCTTAGCACAAATTAAAAGGGATTTATTAGCATACTGACAGTAAGCACCAGCTGTGTATTAAGGCTGGAACCAGGATAGAGGAGGAAATAATGTGTACTCCAAAAAATTATTTGGACCCCTCTCATTTGCGTGGGTAATAACATTTGTACTGGATCGCTGGCAACAAAAAATACGAGGAGTCTGTGCCAACGTGATTATGGCAGCTGGAGGCACCCTCTGGCACCAAGCAGGCTGACCTGTCAGGGACTTTCCTAACTTGGACCTCCCTTTACTTACTCCCGTCTAATCTCTTCCCTGGGGCGGCCGGATGGGAAAGGGAAGGTTAGGGGCAACAGTGTTAAAAAAAAAAAAGTGAACCTAGTCCCAACAGTTCTTTTAAATCGGGGTGAATCGGGGAGGGGGCTGTAAGCAAAGCCCTAATTTGAGAAAAAATTAGCAGGGGGGGAATGAAAGGATCACCCTTAGCTGAGCATTGCAGATGATTTATTAGCTGAGCATTAGCTGAGCATTGCAGACACCTGCCACAAACATTTCCAAGCTGGGACTGTGGGCTGGAGTTCGGGGCGCGATCTGGTGGCACAGGGTCTGCAGCGGGGCCTCGACTGGCCTGATTTACCCCCACTGCCCCCAACCCCCTTGCACTGCACCGCGGGTGGGCAGCGCGGGCCGGGCGGGCCGGGCACGTCCCAGCTGTCACTCAGCGGGCCGCTGGCTCTCCGCCCCCTGCCTGACACTCGCCCGGGGCCGCCCCCGCCGGCGCGCAGCCTGGGGCTCGGCCAGCTCCAGTCCCAGCACGGCCGGGCTACCTGGGCGCGCCCGGCGGGGCAGGCTGCGGGCCGGGCGCCCAGAGGGAGCGCGGCGGCGTCCGTTGGAGCCGTTTCCCTCGGCGGGGAGGGCATGAACGCGGACCCCCTGCTTCCCGAGCGGCAGCGGCGGCTGGAGCGGGAGCGGCGCGAGGGAGGAGGGAGGAGGCGCCGCGCAAAGGCCACAGTCAGGGCAGCGGCGAGGGAGCGCGGGGCAGGAGATGAGCCTGTCCTTAGTGGCACAGGAAGCAACATGCACCCCGGGGGCCACCGACAGCCGCGGCGCCGCCGGCCTCAGCAACGCGCCGGCCGCAGGATCCGGCGGCCGCCCTGCCCCGGGCTCCCGGGACGTGCGGGGCCGGCGGCGGTCGGGACCCGGGGAGGCCGCGGCGACCCCGCGGGGCCCCTGGCGGCGGGGGCCGCTGTACGCCCGCGCTCGTGGTGGCGATCGCCGCCCTGCTCCTGCCCTTCTGCTGGCGGGCGGTGGGAGGCGCGGTGCCCAGCACCGTCCTGCTCCAGCTCAGCCTCTACCTGGTCTGCGCCGCGGCCGCTTTCCTGCTGGGGGCCGTCTTGTCGCCTCTTCTGCTGGAGCCGGCGGGCCCCCCGCCGCCCGACTTCGTCGCTGCCTGGCGAAAGCTGGCGACGAGCGCCCCCAGCCCGAAGAAGACGGTGAGTACCGGACTCCGGGGCCTCGGCCCGACCCCCGCTTCCGGTGCCGGCCGGCCGCGCTGCGAGACGCCGGGAGCGGCGACGGCGGGCTCGTCCTCCCAGGCCCGGGTGGAGCACGGAGAAACAGGCTGGGGGCTGGCCGAGGGGCGGGGAGGGGCCGGAGTGGGGGCGCCTCAGGGCCCCTCGCGGCGCGCAGTGGTAGTCTAAGTCTTTCGGGGATGCGCGCAGCTTTCCTGGGTCCCGGCGCTGCGCTCGCTCTGGGTCTGGCAGAGCAGCTTCTAACCGTGGTCGGAGGGAGGTAACTTTCGGTCGGCTGCCAGAAGAAACTCGGGCCAAGAAGAGAAGAGAGAGAAATTCAGGGACAGAGACAGAGATAGAAAGAGAAAGAAAATGTGCCTGCAATAGGGGCAGCTGGGGTTGGAGTGGGGGGGGAGTGTTTGGGATATGGGTGGTGGCACTGGCGCACTGGTGGAGGGATGGGTGCTGGAACACTGTGACAGAGACCCAATTATGAACATCCTTTTAATTCTATATCTCACATGGTATAATAATTTTTTTTAAATGGGGAAAAAAAAGGTGAACTTGGCTTCGCCGCCTCCACAGGCTTATAGGCTTCACACCGAGCTGGTGTACACTTTAAATTTATTATTTTTTTCCTGCCTCCCTAACCTTCCACCCTCGGAGGGACTTGCCTTCCACCATGTTGATAAGCAGTGGCAGCTCTGGCTAGCTTGCGTGGCTTAGGAAGGGGATGTCAGAAAGCACTGCCATTAGCACCCGAGGGTGGGAACCTAAGAGCATCTCCAAGGCGCTCTCTCTTGGTGCCAACTCACTTTGCTCTCAAATCCCTTTAAGTGAAACTTGAGTCACAGCTGAGGCTCACGGCTTGGACCGAATTTATCATCAAATTGAAATTGCCCACGCCCTGTAGGGGCGAGGCGGCCTAGCGGGCAGACTTGATGAGTATTTGTTAGCGATCATAACGCCCCTGGGATTCGTGTTTGCTTGTGACATGGTCAGCTTCAAGTGTCACCCGCGTCACCCAAACAGCCCTATCTTGAGTCGCAGCAGTTCCAGGTGGATTGCAGGCAGAAGGCTCCTGTGCTAGGTAGTTAGGGCTCCACAATACATTAAGGGAATAGAATTTTCTGTTGTTTCTAGCACAAAATAAGTTTTTTAAGAATTGGATACTGTGCATGTCTTTAAAGATTTGCACTTGTCTGCAAACATTCCACTAAGAAGACAAGTCAGTATGTATGTATGGAGTATTTTGTCAAAGTCTCTGCACTCTGGGATTGGGTTCATTTCATACCATACAAACAAGCCCTGATTGGAGATTAAATATATGTTCTTGTCTTTTTTTTTTAAGCTTAAGAAGGTTTAAGAGCCTTGTAAGAGGGGATGGACTTTCAGATGGTCATGTGAGGTGAGGTCAGGGTAAGGGGCAAAGATTTAGGATTGCAGGCCATCTCCCGAGTGCCCCAAGACTCAGGTTTGGGAAACCACTTCTAGGAAGCTTGTTTTCCCAAAGCTCTCACTTTACCTGCACTTTTGTGTCCATTAGAACTGGAATTGGCATCCAAGAAAGATGGTTGAGTAGAGGAATTGAGAAAAACAATGGTACATCAAAGGTAACAGGAAGTAAAGTAGCATCTGTAATCCCAACCTCCCTGAAGATTTCAGGTAATAAAAGCATTGACGTGGGGCCAGAGCATACTAAGGTAGGGCTTTTGCTTTGCGTGTGGCCCACCCAAGCTCCATGCCTGGCATCCCATATGGTCCCCAGAACACCACCAGGAGTAATTCCTGAGTGCAAAATCAAGAGTAATCTCTGAGCACACCAGGAGTGTACCCAAAAGAAAAAAAAACAATGATTCATAATCTAAGAAAACTAGATTCTTAGTCATTTATTTTGAAACTGAGTTCTTCTGATTGCCTTCACTAAGAAATTAAGTATATTAGGGATTTCATATTCTAAGATGTTCCTTGAAATTGCATATTATTCACACAAAATTCTTTTTTTTTTTTTTTATTTTTTTTCCCCCCAAATTTTATTACACCATTTTAGACATACAATTGCAAGATGCTCATGGAGAATTTTGGTTCTACAGTGTTCCAACACCCATCCCTCCACCCAAACCCATCTCCATCACCAATGTCCCCCACCTCCCCCTCCCCCTCCACCCCAACTACTTGGCGGGTTCTGTATTTCTTTTCTCTCCTCACTATCTCTCCCTCCCGCCAAACTTTCCTGCACATCGTAGAATGCAGTGCATTAAAGGACATTACTGTTTCCACTATTTTGATGGACCTGGGCTCGAACTGGTTTTGCTCTGTTAATCTGGTTGTGAGGTAGTATCCCAACATCCGGACAGCGAAGGTGGTGGCTAGTGTGGTGGGCAAGTCTCATCCGGCTACTTCGGGACCCCCCCAGAGGTGATTGGCCCACTCCCAAAACCCATCTGTCCTCCTGGGAGCCCCAAGGTCAGCTTACGTGGGGGGGGGGGAGGAAGCGGAGTTCCAGCTTCCCCAGGCGCGTCGAGGCCCCGCATGCTATGGCTGGTCGCCCCAGGGCAGCTCCCTGGGCAGGGGGGGGGGGGGCCCACCAGGCTCCACAAAATCACACAAAATTCTATGTTTTACTTTTTTTTTTCTTTTTGGGTCACGCCTGGCAATGCTCAGGAGTTACTCCTGGTTCTGCACTCAGGAGTTACTCCTGGTGGTGCTTGGGGGACCATATAGGATGCGGGGGATCAAACCCTGTTTGGCCATGTGCAAGGCAAATGTCCTACCCTCTGTACTATCATTCCGGCCCCCCCCAAAATTCTTTTAATAGAAATATACTTGACAAGCTTTTAGTCTGCATACTGCACTTCCAATCATTTATGTTGTAACTTAAACAAATGCTTTCTCCTTTGTGAATGGAAGCTAAGTAAGCATGTGGTGTAGTATAAAGTATCTCTCAGTTCTGTGAGGGTAGGAGTTGGGCCACGTGGTCATTTGACATATGTGGAGGGGGAGGCTGCTTAGAGTAAACCAAATGCTGCCTCCTAAGATCATAGCCACAACTTTGCTACAGAAATTTTGATCTCGCTTGCAGAAAAGAATCCTCTTTCATTCTCAGAATTTTTTTTTATTATTCTGGTGATAGCTAGACAGGTTAAACCCTGATCGACTGACTGTCCATCTTTCTATCCTTCTTTCTTTCCTTCCCTTTTTTTCTTCATGACTTACTTCTCTAGAGGGGAAAGAAAATGCCAACCCTGTTCAAAGTAGCAAAGTTTAAAATAAAAAGGAAAGAGTGATTTCATGTCAAGGCTGTCCAGATGCTCCAGAGGCTTTGCAGTGTGACTGTTACTGGCAGTCCTCAAGGCAGTGAGCATTTGTGACTACTGCCACCTTTGGTTAACGTGTACCTGGGGATGTCAAGGAGTGTCTGCTGATACTTACAAAGAAAACTGGAATGATAGGGAAGTAGGTTAAGTTGAGCACCTGCCTAGCATGTGCAAGCCCCAGAAGTGGATCTCAGCACCCCATTGCTTTCCCTGACCCAGCACGCTATGAGAGAGAGAGAGAGAGAGAGAGAGAGAGAGAGAGAGAGAGAGAGAGAGAGAGAGAGAGAGAATGAGAATGTTCATCTGTGGTTCCAAAGAATGCTTCCTTCCTCTAATTGTGTATCTTTAGGGCATCTCTGGTCTTCAAGGGTTTGGATTTTTCTTGGCTGGAACTCACTAGTGATGAAGGTAGTGGATGTATTCTCTCCAGTAGAAAGACTGTCCAGTGGTATGGCTGAACGATGTATGCTCAAATGACTGAGAACCTTTGTAGAAGAAGGTCAGGAAGGTTGACACTAATCTTGACAGTGTCTGTGCCCTGCCTTAGAGAATCTGGACTTTGTTGCCTGCCACGGGCCCAGAGCTATCTGCTGTGTGGCCAGGCAGCTCCTGGTGTCTGCAGCCTTTGCTAAGGGGTCAGAATCTGTTCCTAGGTCACGATTGCAGTTTGGTGTCCTGCCAAACCAGTTAACTCCCGCAGCAAAAGCCTCAAATTGACTGGCTGTAGCTAGTTGCCGCTGCCTACTACGTGACCCAGTCGAGGCAGCAGTAGGAGAGAGACGGCAAAGTGAGTGAATCAAGAGTTTAGGAAACTTGCCTTCACTTCCGGGACAGCAATCCAAAGTGCATCGTCTTATAATGAAACAACAACAACAAAACCCTAAAAAAAAAAAAAACAGGAAATTTTGACTATAGGAAGGAAGGAGAATAGCTTTTTTTGTTCCAGTCTGGCTTGGGGGGCCATGACTGGCAGTGCTTGGAGACCACTGCTGGCCCTTGCTTTGGGGATCGTGCTGGGGTAGAGGGGAGCCATGTGGTACCCAGGCTAGAAGCTACACCTCCTGCATACCTAGCACGCACTCCAGTCCTTTGGGTTATCTCCTGACCCCAGGAATAGCTTTCTTTAATTATTCTGCCAATGATAGTAATTCGACTCTCAGTTGCTTCTTGCTTAATGTACAATAAGTTCAAAACTAAATAAGCAATTTAGGGGCCGAACGATGGTCCAGCGGGTAGGGTGTTTACCTTGCCGCCAGCCTGTGCCGGCCGGGTTCGATCCCGGCATCCCATATGGTTCCTCGAGCACCGCCAGGAGTAATTCCTGAGTGCAGAGCCAGGAGTAACCCCTGAGCATTGCCGGGTGTGACCCAAAAAGCAAAAATAAATAATAAAATAAAATAAATGAGCAATTTATTTATAATGATTGGAGAACTGATGCAAGTGAACCTATGGGTGCTGAGCAACAATATGGGAAATTGTTGGGAAAAAGTGTCTCTCTTTTGAGGACAAAATTTCTTTTGAAAAGACAGAACTTTTCAAAGTTTAGGCAGTGAGAAAAGTTTAAGAAACTTATTCAGTCTAACTAATAGGCATTTACTGTCAACAACTATTTGATCTTGTTAGAGATTTTTTTTTTTTTTGGCTTGGTTGCTGAATGCTAGTGCCAGCCACGTAGTAATTTCTCAATAGATGGACTTTCACCGGAATGAATGGATTATATTGTTGGAGCTGAGAGCAAATGTAAGTATCCAGTGGACATTTTGGGATTTACAATTTCTACCACAGTTTCCCAGAGAAGGGCTGGGCTCTTGGAGGTGTCATTAAGAGCCTGCTAACTGCTTTCTGTAAGTGCTTCGGCAGTATTTGGCAGGGTAGGAAGACTCTGAGATGAACAAGATACTCCCTGTCCCGCCCTCTCAGTCAGAGTAGATTGAACTGACAGAGAAAACTGGGTCCGAGGGCAGATGTGTATAAAGAGACAGTGACAACATTCACACAGCAGCCCATGGCTCTGATGGCCTTGCTAGGTCTTCTAGAATTCTAAATGAGTCTTTTTACTAATAACAAACGTTCTTTGAGGAAAGCACTTACTTTGGTTACTTGAGGGGGAAAGGAAAAGAAACGGGAATCAGGGAGACCATATACATTCTCTTTGTGTCCTTTTTTATGTTAATGCGATAACACTAATCTGTAGTGATTTAATAGTGAGTAAGGACCTAGTTCATGTCCTGCCTTCAGAATACTTGTTGGCCTTGTACCTGAAGAGAGAGGGAGGATGTTTTTGAGGCGGATGACTTTTTGAACACTATTAAATCATAGGATGTAAGGATTATTTTATTTTAAACTCATACTATACATATTTTCTGTCTCTATATTTTTGCATAGCTTATACAGTCACAGTTTTAAAAAATCATTAAAAATTTAGTGAAAAATTTCCCCCTTTTTATGGGTAGTCACTGTTGATAGTTTATCATTTTTTGATTTCTTCTTTGTTTATTTTTTCTTATTTGTTTTCTGCTCCACACCCAGTGGTGCTCAGGGCTTGCTTCTGCCTCTGTGCTCAGGGATTACCCCTGCTGGGCTCTGGGGACCTGGTGGTAGTGCTGGGATAGAATCCACATTGGTATGCTGGGCAAGTCCCTCACCCTCTGTACTCACTCTCCAGCCCCAATGTTAATAGCTTCTTCCTTCAGATAGTCATTATTCATTGATGAGCATATGCAGACATGCATTCAAAAGAGAAGTTTTTGATACTTATAAGTACTTGATATATAAACAGTGATAGTCATCAAATGAAAATTATATATATACATCACTATCACTATCTTCCTGTACATCATCGATTTGCTCGAACAGGCCCAAGTAACATCTCCATATGTCCTGTCTCATGCTAGTAGAGCCCAAGGGCATCTGCTTGCTCCAGGAACATAAAGAGCCTCAAACCATTATATTAGGTCATGGGAATGACCTAACACATTGTTACTGGTATTTGGCATATCAAATATGACATGGGCAGCTTGCCAGGCTTGCCGTGCGGGTGGCATACTCTTGTAGTCACCTCTACATACAACATCTATTGATGAACCGTGCGGCTGCGCCATGCCAGCAGGGCTGTGATAGGCTTGTCTGCTGAATGGAGTTCTGATGAGAGGGAGGACCGGATGTGGAAAATGGCGGCCCTCATGGAGTGGGGGTTGTCTGGCTTGTTGTGAGGCTCTGCTAGATAATATATAATGAAAATTATGTATGTAATTTTCATTTTATGACTATCACTTTATATCAAGTACTTGTAGGTCAAAAACTTCTCTTTTTGAATGCATGTCAGTATATGCATATATATATATATATAAATGTCTACTTATGTATATATATATATGTGTGTCTATCTTTGCAGTGTGTATTGTAAAGCAAGTTTTTCTTTGGGTTGGGGAACATGATGCGGAAATTGTGCATGAGTAGATAATTCCTAGGAGAAAAATGCACCCTTAAATCTAGAGCAAACAAAAGCTAATCAAACCCAGCACATACTTCTTAAGAAATGAGGAACATGTATAAGCGAATTTAGAAATTCTGTTTAAGCAATATGTAATTTCAGAATTTGAACAAAAATAATAAAACCAAGCACAGTGCTCCAGAGACATTTGGGATTTGACAAAATGAAGCTGTGTGACTAGAGACAAATTCAAGAGTAAGATTTTTCTTCCACATTAACTTGTTTCTGGGTTTTTTTTTTGGGGGGCAGGGCCACACTCTGTGATCTCAGGGGTTACTCCTGGCTCTGCACTCAGGGCCCATGTGGGATACTGGGGAACGAGCCTGCCTTGGCTGCATGCTAGGCAGTGCTCTGCCCGCTCTTCTATCTCTCTGGCCCTGACACTAATTATTATAAGCTCACAAATCATTTGAGGATTCTACAGTCTGTTGTTTTTCCTGTGTGTGAAAAAACCAGCCACCAATCAGTGCTCAGTGGTGACTCATGGCTCTGTGCTCAGGGAGACTATATACCATGTTGGAGCTAGATCAGCGGGTTGGCTGTGTGCAAAGCCTTAGGTCCCTCCAGCCTCCTAACCTTTAAATAGTAAATTCAGCCCCCAAACAAAGAGTCCCACTGTTTATTCATAGATGTTAGGAGAGGTTAAGTTTCTCCTAACCTGCCAGTTATAGGCAAACTGAAATCTTGTCATTTCTGGAGGTTAATTTCCCTTTACTTTCTTTTTTCTTCCTTCTGTTTTTGCACCATACCTGGTGATGCTCAGGATTTACTCCTGTCTCTGCACTCAGGGATGGCTCCTGGCAGGGCTCAGGATCCTGGGGATTGAACCCGAATCTGCTGTGTGCCAGCCAAGTGCCTTTCACACTGTACTGTCTCTCTGGCCTCTGGAGGTGAATTTATGATTCTTTCATCTTCAGCTGCTTTTGTTTGGGGTATATGCTTTGGGATCACCTTAGTAATTAAATGCCTCCTTAGTAATTAAATGCCTCCTTGGTAATTAAATACCTCCTTCTGAAAAATAACTTTGGTTTCATTTCTCAGCCACAGAATTTGGAGGCAGGAAGTGCCCTAGTTTCCTGAAAACGTCTGAGGGCTTGTAGTGTTGCTCACAATTGTGCTAAAAAAGGTTATTCAGCAAGTTCAGTCCTCAGGGATCAGGCTTAGAAAAAAGAATCCTGTCTGCTGAGGCTCTCAACGAAACTATGACATACTATCTTAAAGGTTTAAGAAACATTTCTATTTGCTTTTGAAAGAAAAAAATTTCAAACTTAGAATTTGCTCTATGTTATTATTATTATGATTTGGCTTTTTTGGGGGTGGGGGTCACACCCAGCAGTGTTAGGACTCTATTTCTGACTTGGTGCCCGAGAGACTCTGTGGTGCTTATATTCTTTTTGGGGGCTTTTTGGGTCACACCCGGTGATGCTCAGGGGTTATTCATGGCTCTGCACTCAGGAATTACTCCTGGCAGTGCTTGGGGGCCTATATGGAATGCCAGGGATTGAACCTGGGTTGGCTGCAATCAAGGCAAATGTCCTACCTACTGTCCTGTTTCAGCCCCGGTACTTGTGTTCTTAGCCTTCACTTTCTGTGGATTTCCCAGTTAGGGTTGGTGGGCTTGATGAGAGCCCAGAGGCAGCCCTTTGTAAACTGTGGCTCACTGCAGAAACTCTGGGGGTTAGGGTTTGGGCCCACGACGCTCATTTTCAAACCCTGCTTCAGTCCTTGGAGTGTGAGCTTACAGAGCTTCTCCAGAACTGTGGCGTTTTCCAATAAGAGTTGTGGGTTCGCCTGTACTTTGGTGGGCTTCTCCTTTCAGGCCCAGTTTGGGAAGGTTGTGTTAGAAATGTTTGGGGTGTCCCAGCTGTGTTGCTATGACAACTCATGCTTGCCAGTTACTGGCGGCACGGGCCAGACCTGGCTCATTTGCAAGTCAGTCCAGGATTTTCCCTCCATGGAGAGCCACGGGCTGGGTAAAGAAAAATACATATGGTAGCTCCAAGTCAAAATGCCTCCAACACCAAGGGGAAGGAAGGAATGTCACAGGAAGTTGTTGAGGCGACTAGTTAGGATCATGATTTCGATCTCAGTGGAGGATGCACCTCCTGGAAAATTAGGGTTTTCCCCCACCTCTCTGAGTGTTGGCTTCCATAGCAGTGACGAACATTTTATAGATGTGTGTTCTTGTCTGCTCATACCGGACCGTCTGCTTCCTCGGCTCCTACCTCCCACCACCCCATGCTGTTGAGCTCATGGTCCGTGCTGATGTTCATGAATAACGCACTTCTGCTCTCCCGTTCATGTGCCTGCACGCAGTTGAGGAGCGCTTCTCTGATGTCAGCTACTGTGTGATAAAACGCGTTTCTTTCTTTTCTTTCTTATACTTTTTTTTTTTTTTTGCTTTTTGGGTCACACCCAGCGACGCTCAGGGGTCACTCTTGGCTCTGTACTCAGGAATCACTCCTGGCGGTGCTCGGGGGACCACATGGGATGCCAGGGATCGAACCCGGGCCGGCACAGGCCGCGGGCCACGTTAAAGCACGCTCTTATTGGGCCCCTTCTTCCTGCCTCAGTCTCTCAAAGAAGACTATCCAGGAATTCTTGGTTCTTCTCCGCCCACCCCCTACCCCTGCTGAGCCAAAGCCACTTTATGTGCTTTGAAGAAACTGGGAGTGTAGAGTTCGGTTTCTCTCACCCAGGCATGCTTTTCCCCCCCACAGGTTTCCCCTATTTATAATAAAGAAGCTTAGATGCTTATGGCCGGTTTCCTCTGTGAAAACCAGCCGCGTCTCTTGCTCCTCTTTCCAGCCGGATCACAGGCTTTCAATGTTTAAAGAGAATCTTTAAAGATTCTCTCTCTCTCTCTCTCTCTCTCTCTCTCTCTCTTCCCCCCCCCCCCCCCCCCCTCTCTCCCCCTCCCTCCCTCCTCCCTCTCTCCCCCCCCTCTCTCTCTCTCTCTCTCTCTCTCTCTCCCTCCCTCCCCCCCCCCCCCCCCCCCCCCCCCCCCCCCCCCCCCCCCCCTCCCTCCCTCCCTCCCTCCTTCCCTCCCTCCCTCCCTCCCTCCCTCCCCTCCCCCTAAGGCTTCTTCCTCCTATGCCGATTAAGGTTTAGAAACGCTGGTCCTGCCTTGCACGCGGCCGGCCTGTGCAGGCCTGGGTTCCATCCCGGCATCCCATATGGTCCCCGAGCACCGTCAGGAGTAATTCCTGAGTGCAGAGCCAGGAGTAACCCCTGAGCATTGCCGGGTGTGACCCTAAAAAGCAAAAGGAAAAAAAAAGCTGGTCCTGACCCTCTTGGTAGACATTAAATAAACAGTTTCTGTTTTTTCCTGAAGTAGTTAATCTCACCTCGTTCCATCTGATTTTTTCTCACTGTTTTACTCAGCTTTTTAGGAGATTTGAACATGGCTTTCCAGATTTGTGCCTAGGTTATTCTTGAGGTCTTCTGTGTAGTAGTAGCTCCCCTTAAGGCAGTATCACCCTCGGGCGCTCCACAGTAGCCACCACTGCACTGAGGATTACAGACTTGCTGCTCGGGCCCGGCAACATTCGTTCCATTTGACGTTCGCTCTGGTACGCCCAGGGCCCTGGACCTCACCTTAAGTTCACGGCCCTCTTCTGTTGTTTCTGTCCTGGTAACACCACCCCAAGGTCCTGCTTTCCAGCCTGAAGCCCGAGTTCCTCACTTCTCTTTTCTTCCCCATATGCAGTTCCTCAGGACAGGCCTCTTGCCTCTGGAGTGCCTGGTGTCCATCCAGTCCCCCGCCGTGTCTCCCTCTTGGTTTAGTGACCTCCTAACTGCCTCCCACTTGGCTCCTCCTTCAGCTCGTTCTTTGATGAGATCAGGTGCATACAGGGTGGTATGGCCTAGACTCAGCTCATTCTTTGAACAAAGCAAATGCAACCCAGCCACTCTACAGCCATGTATTTATCTATCTATTTATTTATTTATTTATTTATTTATTTATTTATTTATTTATTTATTTATTTACGTATTTAATACTTCTTCTAAGCTCTTAGCCTAGTCTCTGGTCATCTTACCTTCTCCTTTGCTCACTCCTTCCATTTGATCATACCTACCTTGCATGCAGCCTTGCATGCAGTTTGCCTTGTATACAGTCAACCTGGGTTCGATCCCGGCATCCCATATAGTCCCCCATGCAGTGCCAGGAGTAATTTCTGAGTGCAGAGCCAGGAGTAACCCCCTGAGCATTGCTGGGTGTGACCTAAAGAGCAAAAAAAAAAAAAAAATTTAAAGTGCAAATTCAGAGAATAACAAAAAGAAATGCAGAGTAGTATTCAATGGTTATATAGAGAAGGTCAACATAGCCAGGCATCACAGGCAGCCCCAGCCCAGATTATTGGAACTTCACCTGCTCTGTTTGATTTTTTTTTTAACTTTTTGGGCCACACTTGGTGGTGCTCAGGGGTTACTCCTGGCTCTGCACTCAGGAATTACTCCTGTCAGTGCTCTGGGGACCATATGAAATGCCAGGGATCAAACCTGGGTCAGCCGCATGCGAGGCAAACACCCTACCCTCTGTGCTATTGCTCCGGCCCCTCTGTTTAATTTTAGCATGACCAAACTGTCTTGTTTGCAGCACCGAAAATCACAGATGCCAGGAAACCAGTAGCTCACTCTGGCTGTTAGGGAGGTTGTTGCTTTGGTCAGAGTTTCTTGACCTTCTCTGGGGCTAGATCTGAAAAAGTTAATGAAATCTGTCCTATGGAAAGCATAATCAACCTATAGTTAAATTTAGAAATATTCTGTATATATCTTAAAGGTAAGTCATACGTGTTTAGGATAATGCTCTTTGCCACTGGTTATAAGGGATTTATTTCATATTTTTCTGCTGAATTTGGACTCAGAATCCCTCTCAAATACCACATTCCTGGTAGCCAGGAAGAGCTTTCTGGAGTTGGCATGGGACGTGAGATCTGTCTACCACGCTGAGGGACAGAAACACTGAATGGTAGTGTTCCCTCTGGATCCCATATCTCCCCTTCTCTGCCTTTAGTATTGTCATCACTGTACTTTGACCCAAAAGTTATTCATGCACTCTTCTTCTCTTCAGGTAAAACTCAGTTTTCTAGACTGGGGATCCAAATAATAAGTTGTTGGAGATACTTTTTTTTTTTTTAACATTTTATTATACCACCGTGAGATACACAATTACAACGTTGTTCATGCTTGGGGGTTTCGGTCACACAGTGTTCCAGCACCCTGCCCTCCACCAGTGCCCTTCAACCACCACCCATGTCCCCAATTTCCTCCCCCCTCCCACGTCCTGCCTAAATGGCAGGTTCTTTATCTCCTCTCTCTCTCCCTCTCTCTCTCCTCCTTCTCCCACACATTGTGGGTTACACTACGCTACACTTAGAGCCATCATTTGCATTTTTTGTCTATTTAATGCTCAGTTCTATGTTGGTATCAGACCTCTTGACATTTATTCACACATGTTCCTTTCTCTATCTTACCTAATCTCTGACTCCCACGTGCTTGTGGTAATTTCCACTTTTGGTAAGACCACCTGGTATATTTATGTCATGCAAATAAATGCAGTCATTCTATGTCTCTCTCTTTCCTTCTGACTAATTTCACTCAACATGATTCTTTCCATGTCCATCCATTTATAGGCAAATTTCATAACTTTATTTTTCCTGACAGCTGCATAGTATTCCATTGTGTAGATGTACCACAGTTTCTTTATCCAGTCATTAGTTCTCGGGCATACTGGTTGTTTGTTGGAGATACTTTTAAATACCCTGAGGAGGGGTCGGAAAGAGAGTTCTAAAGATTGGAGCACATTGTGTGTGTGCTGGAGTCCCAGTTCATTTCCTGACACCACAGGGTCTCCCACGCACTTCTGAGACTGTCCCTTGAGCACTATATATTGGGAGTAGTGACTAGCATCGCCAATCGTGGTGTCAAACAAAAGCCCAAAAAGCCAAAGTCAAAAACACACATGCTGCAAAAACAAGGAAGGGTGTGGGGAAACCCTGAGGCGCACCACACAAAATCCGGGAGCAGGGCCAGGGATCCCCTTCTGCCCGAGGGGATCAGCGGCCGACAGATGGAGAAAGACACAAGAATCGGGAGAAGTCTCAAAATGCTTTACTTAACGCAGGTCTGGCATACAAATCAGCAATAGGAAAAATCCCCAACTTAGGGTTCCTGGCTGGGCCCCAGCCACGTGTAGGCCAAAATGGCTGCCACCACGTGTTAAGGCCCCACAGAGAGGAGACGGCCAGCAGAAAAGGGGAAGAGGCAGAAGAGCCCCAGAAAGGAAGCAGGCCAGGTTTTTATATCCCTGCAACCCAGAACTCCCACCCTAGGAAAGCCATCAGAGTCAAATCCCCTCAGGTAATTTCTTCCAGGAGCTCACCTAGGCCCTTTGAGATGTTAATGTTGCCCAGCCAAGATCTGCCTTGGAAGTGCCCCTGCAGTGGGGAGGGGCTTCTGAGATGAACTGTATCTCAGAGTACAAAGGCAAGCATCTGTACCAAAGAATATTCTATAGCCAGTTAATTCTTTTCCAAGCCTTCACGAGAGTTTCATCTTTTATTTCATGATTGTTCTGTATATTAGCCTTTGAGTTGTCAGGGAGCCATGCTTGCTTGCCCATTGGAGGCAAACAGCATTTCTTTCTGGTCTAATTACTTAAGAGATCCAATGTGACCAGGCAAATATACCAGTAAGATCTAGCTAGTCCCACAATGAGTGTGGCAGCATGAGAGAATATTTTTCTATACCAGCCAGTATAGAATACATGGTCAGTTGAGCTGCCACATTCAAACTGTCCTCCTCCTATCTACAAAGTGACCTGCAGGAGGCAACTCCAGGCCAGATGCAGAGGCTCTGGGCAGGTGTACTGCAACAGAAGGGGAAGAATGTGAAGTTGTTTTGGTGATCATATCACTTTGAAACATTGTTTTTGAAACTTTATAATGTATGTTATTAGCATTCTGAGAAATCCTGCAGTGGGGAAATACATTTATTAAAATGAGGGGGGGTGTTGGGACAACCCTGCTGGGCTCAGGAATCACTTGTCTGGGGGAACCATACTAGGATGTACTGGGGATCAAATTGGTCAGTGCAAGGCAAATGCCTTACTCCTTATCTCTTCAGCTGTTTAACTGTATTTAATTCAGTGCTTCCTATATCCTGACTGATCCCATTTATTTTTATTTTTTTTATTTTTTTTTTTATATAAACAATGAGGACACTCCTGTCTTAAGAGATAGTACACAGTCTACAGCCATACTACCCCTGGATGTACCCAGTCTTGTCTGACCTGGGAAACTGCACAATTCAGAGAAGGGTCCACGGGCAGGAGAGGCTTCACATGGGGACTAGGAGCCTCCAACACTGTCTGTCTCTGTTGCTCTTAGCTCTGCTGTCCTCTGTGAATGGGCAGACTCCCATGCTCTTGCCGGCGTTTTCAGGCTCTGCAGCCACACAGAAGAAGAAACTCCCTTTTGCTAACAAGGCAAATGGTTTTATAAATGCCCTATCAATCTTCTCACATCTTGTTAGCCAGGTTTGGGTGGGTACCTTGTTTAGTACGCTTACTGAGTCAGGGGCCACAGAAATATAGTACAGTGGGTAATCCACTTGCCTTTCTTACAGTCTGCTCTATTTGGTTCCAGCAACCCCATGGAAGATCACTCTGAACTCTTCCAGGAGTGATCTCCAAACACAGAGCAAGGAGTAGCCCCCTAGCCTCACTAGGTATGGTACAATGAGGGGTGGGGTGGGACTCAGGATTTTCATGACTGCCCTTATTCAGTTACTCAGAGAGGAGGCAGTAATGGAGTCACTACACTGAAAATTCCACTTTCACATCAAAGGTCTTAATGACTAGGAAACCTCTCAACCTGTCCTCCATACTCTCACTGCTCACTGAGAGCTGATCCTGCATTTACTAGCTGTGGGGGCTGTGTGTACATCCACGTGCTTCAGCAAAGACCCCTGCCTCAGCCTGGAGGTTCCAGTATGCCTGTGTTTCAGCTCTTTTTGCAAAGACCCTTGCCTCCAGTCACCTTTACAGACAGCCATGCTGGTCATTTCTGCTTGTGAGCTATACTGAGAAGGAAAAGTCTCAGTTAATTCAGAGTTTCTGGCCTGAGTTTTCTCTTGACTGAAGGAATTATCTCCTAGGAACTCTGGTCAATGTTGCCTGGAAAGAATGAAGGTTGCCTTGTACATTATGAAGTCAGAAGTTGAAGCAGGAATGTCCTGTCGGGTTGGAGGCGCAGAGATGAGACTCCAGGAACATGATGTATATCCATTAATATTCTTATTTTTATTTTATTTTTTATTTTTTGCTTTTTGGGTCATACCCGGCAATGCTCAGGGTTACTCCTGGCTCTGCACTCAGGAATTACTCCTGGCGGTGCTCGGGGACCATATGGGATGCCAGGGATCGAACCCAGGCCGGCATGGGCCGGCTGCGTGCAAGGCAAATGCCCTACCCTCTGGGCTATCGCTCCGGCTCCAATCCATTAATATTTTTAATGATCACCGGCTGGTGGGGCAGCAGCTCTCATCTTGGCAGCTGACTGACTGCAGCTAACTGACCAGAGCTGACTGACCACCTCCACAAAAACCCCAACTCTCTTATCCCATCTCTCAAGGGCAATACAACTTAGAGTTTGCATGGTTTACATTACAAAGACATTTCATATTCTTTGCATAGGACTTAGGAATAATAGGAGGAGACATCCAGGAACCAAAAACCTGCAGGGGTTGCTATCTAGGTAAGATGAGATGAACAAAAGAACGCTGTTACAGTTGCTAATTCAGCCTTCAGGACTAGCCCATGATGGCAAGGTCATGTCAGACAGAAGAACAAGAAAAACCTGTTTTCTGCCTAACTTTAAGCATTGTCCATTAGACTCCATCTTGGGCTAGTTATAGCCAGGAAGGAAATGTGCAGAGAAATGACCTAGGATAGCCTTGTCTGTGTGACTGCAGCTTGATCAACAGTCTCACTAGGGAATTCTACTTACTAATTCTGTTGGGAGACAGTCTGCCAGAATACCCCATGTATCTGTTAACAGGCAGCATCCATCAGACCTTCCTTCGCATATCCTTAGATCTACCTTCTGCCAACAGAAGTGAAGGGAGAGGTGGCTAGCGTTCAGGTTGTTGTCTTGACTATTTCACCCAAGACTCACTTTGGCTAAGCCTGTATCATCCATGTTTGTGATCATATTCAGGAACAGTTTTCCAATGCAACAGAAGGTTGATATCTGGTAGTAGAGTTATAGTTTTGAAGTAAGTTTTAGCCATGTTAAATTCACAAGGATTTTTTTTTAACAAGGAATGCCTATATACAGTGTGGACCATTCCAGGAATACAAATAAGTTTTAATTCAAACACTTAATATAAAACTACCTCATAAATTAAACAATTTTTTCTTGCTTTCAAGTGATTAATGCTTTTGAGTAATTACTATTATAGCAGAACAGAAATTTTTTTTGGGTCACACTTGGCAATGCTCAGGGGTTACTCCTGGCTCTGGACTCAGGAATTCTCCTGGCAGTGCTCAGGGGACCATATGGGATGCTTGGGATCGAACCCAGGTCAGCTGCATGCAAGGCAACGTTCCAGCCCACAGAGCAGAAATTCTATAAAGAGTTCATGCTCTTCCTTACTTTATGAGAATAAATTCACATGTAGAAGAATTAAAATTTTAATATTAAAATACTTTTAAAATATTTAAATTTTAATAAAATGAAATTAAAATTAAAGTATTTTAATTGTTATTCCAATTAACTAAGTCAGATCTAAGTTAGGAGTGAGTCTTCTAAATTTACTCCCAACTTATGTAGAAAAATTGATAGATATTTGCAAATTTACATTAAAGTAACTTCTTAATTATAAAGCACTTCTTAATTTTTTTCCAGAGCCATAATTTTTGTTACAAACATGTATTGTTTCTAAAGTGCGGTCTAAGGATTATATAAAATAGGAATTCTTGTTAAAAAATTTGTACTTAGTCCAAAGAACTAAAACTTTCTGAATTAAGAATCAAGGACATATCTCTGGAATACTTATGCAAGGCATGCCGAAATTATGTGATTTGCTATAACCTGGATGGGACTGAAGTATGTAATGTTCAGTGAAGTAAGCCAGGAGAAGGATGAACACAGGATGATCTCACTTATCTGTGGTATATATAATAACTGGATGAGGAAATGCAGTGTTTTAAGGGGGATACCTAGATCATCCTTGAGCCCAGAGTGTGGGGAGAAGAAGGATGAGAAAGGAAAGAAATCGAAGGGGGAAGGAAGCAGATGAGAAAGGGATGTAGTGGGTGAACAGGGGTCAGGGATCTTGACTCGTACTGGTGTTGTGGGGGGTGTGGTCTAGCCATCTATCCAGAACAAGACTCAACAACACTGGAAACATGAGGTCCAAACTGCTACCACCAAACTTTAAAATGTGCCATCAAGGTGGCAGGGTGTGAAAGGTAGGGGAGCAGGAGGAAACATGGGAACACTGGTGGAGGGAAGTTGCCACTGGTGGCGGGATTGGTGCTGAAATATTATATATTTATAACTCAGCTATCAATAATTTTATAAATCTTTAATTAAATAAGAACAATTTTAAGTAGTTTCAAAAATAAAGAACCAAGGAGGTAGGATCTAGACATCTGCCTTTGAACAGATTTCCCAAATGATTTCTGAGTGTTGGCTTTTAGTGCATATTCAGGCAGTGGGTAGGGGTTTCCTAAGTTCAGTAAGGCCAGAGGAAGCTTGGTGCCACCCACACCTCCATATTCACCTGCATTTCTGTATTTACACATGCAAATACACATTTCTTAGTCCTCTCTATTTGATGCAAATACATATTTCTTAGACCTCTCTATTTGAAGGCAGAATGACGAATGTAAAAAAGCCTAACTAGTGCCTGGAGTGATAGTACAGAGGGTAGGGCATCGGCCTTGCAGGTGGCTGACCCAGGTTTGATACCAGGCATCCTATACAGTCCCCTGAGCACCACCAGGAGTAATTCCTGAGCGTCACTGGGAGTGACTAAACAAACAAACAAACAAACAAACAAATAAGAGATCTAACTAATACCACGTCTTGCATTAGAGTTTTATTCTTATCAACAAAAAAAAAATCTAGTTTTAGTCTTTGTATTTCAGCACTTTCATTTTAGATCGAATAAAAGAAATAATTCTTTTTTTTTCTTTTTGGGTCATACCCAGACACTCAGGGGTTTCTTCTGTCTCTTTGTTCAGAAATTACACCTGGCCATGCTTGGGGACCATAGGGATGCTGGGGATCGAACCTGGGTCGGTCGCATGCAAGGCAAACGCCCTCCCCACTGTGCTCTCGCTCAGGCCCCAAAAGAAATAATTCTTATCTACATCTAGGTCAGCCCTCCCCACTGTGCTATCACTCAGGCCCCCAAAAGAAATAATTCTTATCTACTATCTAGGTCAGAGCAAATACCTGCTACTGATAATTTAAAAAGGATGTAAAAGCCTCTTTGAGTAGATTCAACTAAATTGTATTTTTGGTTTTGATGTAACTAGTATTTCACGGCAGTAATCCACTTAACGCACCTCACTGTCTTGTCCATGCGTGTGCTCTGGGCCACTCCGCCTCAAGCCCATCTGTTTGCTTTAAGAGGAGCTGTAGAAGGAGAGATCCCACAGAATCAAATTACCAGCATAGTTATTTTCCTAACCAAGTACTAAATAACTTATCACTGGTTTTATTTAGAAATCAGTCAACAACTTAATTAAGAATAGTATTTTGCTATTCAGGGATGGTAATGGAGCACAAGAAAGCGATTACTCTCGTTGCTGAAGTTCTGTGGAAAAAGCAGTTCTGACTCACCCCATCGTTGAGTTTCTCCAAAACTTGGAAGCAGGGGCAACTACTTTGGCTCCTTGCTGATTTATGCTTGGTGTTTTAGGGAGAGCTTATTACCATTATAATTGATAGTAATTTGGATAATGCACTTATGTACTTAAGTAATGACTTGAAAGCTTTTATGAAATGATGTCACAGATTGATTGAATGTTTGAGGAACTTTTCTTCCATGATCTGAAGTGGGGAAGCAAATGTCTAGAGGACACCATAGTAGGGAGAATGGGAGAATTTCTCAGCATGCCTCAACAATGGTATGGCTCCTTACAGAGTTATGGACTTCTATCAAGAATAGATATGGCCCCTTGAACACAGACAGACTGTAATTTGCTTAGCTTTGTGGGAGAAACACAGAGTCCTCGGCAAATGGTAGAGGCTGAATGAATTGATGGAAATGTGATTCACATAATGAAGACCTACTTTTTCCCACATGAATTCAAAATGACAATAGCAGCCAGTTATAAAAGAATATAGATATTTTTTAACCTCACAGACCTTTTTGAGGAATGCAAAAAGCTGTTGTTGATTTTTAAAAAATTATTTAAACATTGTAATTTATAAGATCTGCGGCTTTTTTTTTTTTTTTTTTTTTTTTTTTTTTTTTTAATAGGAGTACAAAGTTTTTCACAGTACAGTTTGTTACAAGCATTCATCATTCAACACCAATCCCACAACCAGTGTCTCCCTCCCTGCCCCACCACCAAAGACCTTCGTTTTCCACCCACCCCCAGACCCATGCCTGCTCCCTTAGCGGGCACTAATTATATTGATTATTGCAACATATATATTGGAATGGTATTGATAAAGTCATGACCTTTTTCTGGGTTACGTGTGAATTTGAACTATATTTTCACAACCACTGAGTCTATCCTAAGCATATACTGAATAATCTAATTTATAGTTTGCTAGAGCTAGAAGGTTAATGAGAATTATTAAATCTTACAGTGAACCCACTGGTCCTTTTGAGCCCCCTATATAAGAAATTACTGATCTGTTCCTATTTAGGATAGATACTGTGACCATACACTTGTTATTGGGTACCCTATACTTAAATCTGTTAAATGTAATGTGGTATGTGGCACATCGGGTACACCAGATTTTGAGATGTCGTGTGGCTGCAAAGTGGCCGCACACCATAGGAAGGGTCAGTAGCGTCTCTGCCATTTATTAGTCTCTTAGGAGATTTCTATATGAATCGCTGGATCATGGCTGGTGAGTGAGGTTGCAGTGGTGCTAGAGCAGTTTGTGGGTTCAACCACCAGACCTTCTGAAGGGGGAGGGAGATGTGGGGAGAGGGCCATGCCTGGTTCCAAGAAAGCCTGGAGAGTTTAGTCACAGGCACCCTCATACCTCAGTTTGAAAACAGATTCTTTCATGGGTGGGGCTCTTCCAAGCACTGGGATCCAGCCTAGAAAAAGTCTGCGATTGTGGCGAGTGGAAATTTATGGGTGCTGAGTCTTTATTTAGACGGGCCGGGATTAGAATCCGTCTCCCCTCAGGAACACCCCATATTTAGCCTGGCACAGGAAGGGCTGGTAGAATCTCTGCCATTTATTGGTCTCTTTGGAGATTTCTATATGAGTCTCTGAATCATGGCTAGCGAGTGAGGTTGCAATCAGCTGCTGTTGATTTTCAGTTACTTTTCTTCAGCCAATTTGCTATCCTACATCCTTCTCCAGTTCAGCATCTGCTGTGTCCTTGCCAGTTTAGGCAAATTGCTGTCTGCCTGCATATTTGCAAGAGCAAGTTATAATTTCCATTCCCAAATCTGTGTCTGATTGGAAACATATTTAAATTTCTCTTGTAATCAAATGACATATGTTTTCCGGGACTCTTCATATTTGAGCCTTTGGTATTCGAACTGCCTTTTTTTTCTCCCAATGATTCTTATGTCTTCCAACTGAATGACAAAAACAGCCTTAAGTATATTATCTTCCTCAAAATCTCAAAATTGGTGGCGTCGCTGTCCTTGTCAACACGAACATGGCCGTGAACATTGATTCATTTGAATGCCTAACAAACCAGATAGGATGATTACACTTGAAGAGATGTGGCCAACTGCCAGCAATTTCTATCTTTGTTGCCTATGCACCAACATCCACATACAAGGAAGAAGAAATTGAGAAATTCTACATGGAACTGGAGGAGTTCTATAAAAAAGATCACACCTTCTACAAGATCATAGTCGGTAATTTTAATGCCACGATAGGACCGAGAAGATCGGCCGAAGAACTCCACATCGGTACCCATGGCCTAGAATGGAATGAACAGGGGCGAGAGACTGAGCTCATCATGTCCACCAAGACCATTCATGGGAACTCACAGTTCCAGAAGGCTGAATCGAAATGTTGGACATGGGAATCTCCTGGTGGACAGTTCCACAATGAAATTGACCACATCATCTTCAATCGATGGTTTTGTCTGACCGATGTTGCTGTCGTCCCCAAATTCCAAACAGGATCGGACCACCGTCTCCTTCGTGCAAAATTCTACTTCACACAACGTGGAGAAAAGGCTGCAAAGTTTAAGAAGAGAACTTCCAGAATGACCACCAACTGGGAACTCTTTGGCACCATTGCGGCAACATGGGAAGATACCATCATTGATGACATCGATGAAGAATACAACCGACTGGTTCAGCACCTCCATGATTGTGTGAAGAATGCCGAGAAAGCCACAAAAACACGCCTGGTAATACTCAGGGGTTACTCCTGGGTCTGCAGACAGGAATTACTCCTGGTGGTGCTCAGGGACCATATGGGATGCCAGGGATGGAACCTGGGTCGGCCGTGCAAGGCAAATACCCTACCTGTTGTGCTATCGCTCTAGCCCCGAAATTAATCTTTCAAAGCAATGTACTCACAGTTTCGTTTATGTAAAAGATGCTCGCACTGCAAAGTATAAAATGCCATGTATAGAAATGGTACACTGTGACATTAATTTCTTTCAAAAGTATAAAAATAGGATCAGGAAATCAGGTAGAGCATGTGTCTGGTCTGTGAGACACAGAGTCCTCCCCATCTGCTGCGTGTCTTGCAATCATGGTGACCAAACAGTATGAAATCTTAAAGGTACTGATAATTGACTTTTGTCGCTGTGCTGCCAGCATTATTGTAAATGTGTCTTGTATTTTAACTGAATGCTTATCTCAACTCTGAGGTAGGTACTTCTATTGTGTTTATTTATACATGAGAAAACTGAGCTAAAATAATTACCCTGTAAATTCCGTAGTAAGTATTGAAGTCACCATCTGGAAGGCAGTGCACCAAAAAAATTATAATTATTTCTGATGGTATTATAGTTTAATCGAATTCTTTGTGTCTCTATTGTATTATAGAACGTGTCTTGCTGTTTGTGTAATCAGAAATAGCATGTTGAAAGGAAGTTGAGTTTGCTAATGGGTTTGGAGTCTGAACATTGAATGTCTGAAATTCTCTTTTTTAACAGTTTTGTAAATTATGGAGCCTAAAGGCTGGGTGGGGGAAGGAGGCTTGGGATATATTTGGAATGTAGAAATGCAGCAATATGAGAACATCTATAGGTTTGAATGTTAAGGAAAAGCATTTCCTATGTCTAGTACAGAAACTGTACTTGAAGCAGGTAGATACAAATACCATGGCTCTGGAGCCCAGCGTGGGGCAGTGGTGGAGTTCTTGCCTTACACGGGTGGAGCCATGGTTTTAACTCCCAAAATTAAGAAAGAGTGAGAGGAAGGAAAAATATCATGATTATAAAAAATCAGTACAGTCTCCTTAACCTTATCTACCTAATTAACAGTAAGTGTATGTGTTTGACAGTTTTCTTTTATTGGTATTTAGTTCATTGTAATAAAAACATATTCCAGGAAAGTGGTTTGTGATCTGATCAGATCATAAACTGATTTGTGTGACTACTTGAACATGTAAAAGCGTGTACATAATAAAACGTTTCAAGGAAATATATACCTTCCATTCTATAAAGTATTGCCTCAAAGGCAAATAGATTTCCCAAACAATATGCTCTGTAATGTTGTATTCTTCGGCAGAGCCTGGCAAGCTACCCATGTCGAATTTGATATGCCAAAAACTAGTGACAATTATAGACCTCATTCCCAGGACCTGCAGGAATGGTTTGAGGCTCTTCATGTTCCTGGAGGGAGCAGATGCCCTTGGGCTACACTAGCATGTGACAGGACGGATGGAGATGTTACTGGTGCCCACTGGAGCAAATCGATGAACAATGGGAAGACAAGTGATACAAGTACTTTGGCTTATTTTAAAAAGAATGGAATCTGAGACTGCCTAGGACTCGGATTGGAGTCCTAGGACTTTGTATGTTGTATTCTTACCCTTCTGCCTGACAATTCTTTCCCCAAAGGCATTAACGTTCATTTGTGGAAATTTGGGTTTATTTTGACTTTTGCTAGTGATGAAGGCTATTATTTGTTACTGTGTACTAGACATTTTGCTAAGTGCTTTCTGGTTGCCTTCGATTTGATTGTGGCTCATTACTTAGCTCAGATAATGTAAGCCCAATATATTGGAATACAGTTTCTTGGAGATAACCTACCTTTTTCATTTCAATTTTTTATTGAAAAAATAATTATAATGGGGAAACACTGTAGTAATAACCCCCTTACCAGGCACCCATTGTGTATCTGGGTGTATTTGGTGTATTTTTGGGACCCTTGATATTCTTTTATTTGATCCTCTGAGCTGTGCTAAGCCTCCTTAGTAAGTAAGCTGGGAAGGGAAGTGGCTGGGTCACTGTTGCTCAGCTGAGCCTCCCTGGGGCCATGGTCTTAATGCAGCAGGTCGCGCCTTTCCTTGGAGTCCTAGCTAAGTTAGATGCCCTCTGCAGTGTTTTGGCACCTTCCTGGCTTCTCAAACATTGGAGATGTGCTTGGTAGACACTGTTATTTTTTTTTTATATAATTTCTTAAAACTTGAATAACTGACTCTTTGGAATCCGAGACTGCCTAGGACTCGGATTGAGTCCTAGGACTTAGACGGAGAGGAGCCGTGGTCCTGAAACCGCATAGTTTCCAGGATGAGAGCTCTAGTCACGGGTGTCCGGGAGGTCGTCAGAGTCTGAGGTTCTGGAAAAGGCTCAGCCATGTGACTGCTCCTCGTGGCCAACCATCGATGATGACTGGGGATTGATTATTAAAGACTTACGGAACTCATGATTAGCCTGACAGGAAATGACAACCACACCCCTTCAGGTCTGTACCCCTGGTTTTCTTTTTAAAATAAGCCAAAGTACAGTGAAGTAAATAAGTCTGTCATGAGGGAGAGGGTCGCTTGTCTGGCTAGTCCAGAGAATAGACATGAACGGAATCACAGCCTGAGCTGGAAGCCCTCGGCCCCTCTGTGCTCCCACAGGAGGCCGCAGGGTAAGCAATGTGCTACTTGTAGACAGTGCACAATCAAGTTTAGGCTTGGGCCTGATTCCAGACAGTTTCTGGTTGCTTTGTTGCTAATGGCATCAGAATTCCCAGGTCTCTGTACGTGGATTCTCTCTGGATGCTGTTTCCTCATGAGAATGTGCCTTTAGCTCTGGCACAAAGACAGTTTGAGGGTATTAGAGTTGTATGATGGCTATAAACAGATGATCCAGAGTCAGGAAAGGTTTTATTGTTAGAGATAGCTTCTCCCCCTTCCCCTTGGTGAGGATCTGGTTACATATGTTCGAGAAAAGCTTTCAGGTTTTGTCCTGTCTTTGGGAAAAACCTTTTTAAAACGGGCAATTAGATGTTGAGAGCTTTCGTTTTCTCGCTAAAGAACTCCAGAGTGATTGTGATTTAGAGAAGTTGGTTTGAGGCTAGGTTTACATTTTTATTCTCTTGATTGTGAGTTTTTATTATGTGGAAACTTAATTTTTTATTATGCCACTGTGTGATATACAATTACAAAGATCTTCATGTTTGGGTTTCAGTAATACAGTGTTCCAGAACCATCCCTCCACCAGTGCCCATTTCCCACCACCAATGTCCCTGATTCCCTTCCCCCTCCTCTAGCCTGCCTCTATGGCAGGTTCTTTATCTCTCTCTCATCTCTCTCTCTCTCTCTCTCTCTCTCTCTCTTTTCACTCTCTCTCTCTCCCTTCCTTCTCTTACACATTGTAACTTGCAACATATACATTTAGAGGTTATCATGCATATCCCTTTGCCTACATTCAATGCTCAGTTCTAGGCTGGTATTGTCACTTCCAACAATTATTAGCACAGTGACAACAGACTTTGTTTATATTATAATTAAACAAAAAGAAGAAGGTGTAATTTTACTGGCAAGGGCATATTGCCTCGCCAGAAGCTTTCATGAATTAATTGTGTGATGGAAAGACTGAAATTTAAAAGCAGAGCTGAGAGGTCAGACTACATTCCATGTGCTGCTTTCTGGATTAGGATACATGGATATCTCCTTTGTGGCAGTTGGGAAATATAGACACATTTTTCTTTCCTGCCTTAAATGTGCATACGAAGGAAGTGATTGTCAGGAAGAGGTGGGCTGTACCTCAGAGGTAGGCTGAGGATGAGGCTCCTGTCTCAGATTGGGGAAGTTGGCTTTGCCTTTAACGTTTGGGGGAAGTCTTGTCTTACAGAGTTTCGTTTTTCATACTTAAAAATAGAAGGAGAAAAAAAGAAGCCCCCTCCCCCTTTCTTTCTCATCTGTCCTCTGGGCCTCTGGAATTTATTCACATCCTGCATTTATCTCAGCTCATTTACCTGGTTTTCCTTCCCTCTCTTCTCCTCCTTCCCTCCTATCTCGGTTCCCTCCATTCTCCACTGTGGGATAAAAAATTAGTTAATGCCACATTTGAGATCTGAAGGAAGGGTTGAATAATTTAAATTCATGTAGCAATTTAGAGGAGACTCTGGTTGCATGAACATTAAAACCATAACAAGGAATTCTTGTTCCTTGTTCCACCACCAAAATTACTGGATAAACCAATAATTTTTGGTGTTTTATTTCTCCTCATATAGATTTGTCATCGGCCTGGGAGGATGGAATGGACTTTATTCTTTCTAGTAAGGGTTAGTGACCTTTGGGGTCTTGGGTGGAGGGAAATCTGGAAATAGATTAATAATCAGACAGAAAAATAGTACAACTTTTACTTAGTATTTGAAAAAAGCACTTTTTCTTGTAAATTTCATTTGCCTTTTTAGCATAGGGATCTCATTCAGGCCTCAAACATAAAAAATACCACTGCGCTAGTATAATTCCCTCATCTCATATGATTTTTATTAATTATTTTATTTTGTTTTGATATTTGGGTAATACCTGGCAGTGCTTAGGGCTTCTTCTTGGCTCTGTGGTCAGGGATCATTCCTAGTGGTTCTCAGGGGACCATTTTGGGTGTGGGGGATCACGTGTGAGGCAAACACCCTACCCGCTACTGTCACTCAGACCCCCTCATAAGCTTTTCAAGTCAAAGAAAGTAAAGGTCATATTCAGCACTGACAAACATATTTGTGTATGTATGTACCTAAGTGTGAAAAAGAAATATGTATGCACATGGTAAGAAGTAGTTGAGCCATAACTAGGGAAACAAAAAGCAAAAGTGTTTTAAAAAAAGAATAGTTTAGACAAATGTTGGGAAGATAGAAGTTTAGCCACACTGCTTAAATGTACACGTGCTACCTGCTGTCACGTAGGCTGGCTTCTCTCTGAGCCCTGAATGACAATTTCCATTTTAAGACCCCAAATTCAGAACCTTCTTGATAATGTTGTTTGGCTTTGGTTTTATTATCAGTTGGCATTGTGCATGGAAACAGTTATACCTAAATTTGGGAAATTATGCCAGACTATAGGCCAAAGCTTCGGAAACTTTGATTACAAATATTCATTTCATTATCATGCCAATGGTGATAACTCAAAATATCATTGAAATAATAAGTTTAAATATCTGCTGTTTGAGAAGCACAGAGTGATAAAAGTACCCTCATTTCCCCCAATTATTATGTCTCATACACTAACTAAAAAAATTAAGGTACAGGGTGAGAGTGAGAGAGAGAGAGAGAGAGAGAGAGAGAGAGAGAGAGAGAGGGAGAGACAGAAGACAGAGAGACAGAGAGATAGAGAGTGAGAAAGTGAGAGAGTGTTCAATGTGGTGAGCACTGGCTTTGCAAGCAGGAGGCCTAGGTTTGATTCCTGAGACCACATGGTTCTGCAGGCAGTGCCAGAATGATCCAGAACATTTACAGGTGTGACCCCTCCAAAAACCAATAAGCAACTAAATTACAATAATATTGCTATATAATTTGATGGCAAATAATCCAGTGGTTAGATAAATTTTTTAAGTGGTTATATTTCTTTTTCTTTATGCAGTAATGAATCTTTTGAAATATAATTCTACTTAGGATAACCTACTTAGGATTATAATCATTTAGAATTGTTTTTTCTGTATTCCTTGGCGAAGTTTGGAATATTTTGCTAATGTTTAGTATAAAATATGTTTTAGTTCATGGATGATTATTGGATCATCTTTTAAACCTTTTAACTAAGTCTTAAAACTATGGCCTTTCTTTTATTTTTCCCCCTTGATAACACTGAACATGGCCAAGGTTGATACACTTGACCCATGGAATACATAAAACTAAGTAAAAAGCTAAAAATTCTCCACTCTCAGTAGAATGCCCCAAGGCCTTTTGTAGATGAGTCGGGGCAGCCTGCCCGAGATCAGGGCAGTTATTCTTTATGATCATAGTGATAATAGTCAGCTAGATCAACCGTTCTCAAGGCTGGATACAGTAGGACCGCTGGAACATTCCAAAGGGGTCCAGTTGAAGCTCATAGAAATGGGGTCGTGAGGGGCAAGGTTCAGATGAGGCAGCTCACAAGTATGACAGGGGGGAGCACAGGAAGGAAACGGGGTGGCAGGGCACCATGGTTGGAAAATATTAACACTGCTAAAGTCCTTCACGGCACGGGGAGATTAGTTACACACTTGTCTTATTTCCCTGCTCTCACCAAAATGCTCTCCAGCTTGTTGCTAGTACTTAGGTTTGTTTTTTATCCTTTCCAAAGCAGGCCTCTTTTACTCTGTGCACACTATTAATTACTTTGGGATGGTATCAATTAAGAATTAGTTCCTGGGGGCCAGAGCAATAGTCCAGCCGGTAGGGCGTTTGCCTTGCACGCGGCCGACCCGGGTTCGATCCCTGGCATCCTGCATGGTCCTCCGAGCACTGTCAGGAGTAAACCATGAGCATTGCCAGGTGTGATCCAAAAAATTAAAAAAAAGAAAAGAATTTTTCCTCTTGTTCATTAAAAGGTGTGTGGGGGGCGGAGGGGGTAAAAGTAATCATCTTACTAGTCATAGTAATGACTATCATCTTATTGTAATTATAAAGTTCTAATTCTGTCCATAATCCCCCCTCCCTAAGCAGAAAAAAAATTGGGGTTTTGTTTTGCGGGCCACACCCCGTCATGCTCCAGGGCTACTGTGGTGCTTGAGGGTGCCATGGGTGCCAAGGGTGCCAGGGGTGGGCTCTAGCCCCCTGGCCAAGCATGAGCAGCAGCCCTTTGAGCTAACTGCACCCTCAGTCGTGCCTTTTTTTAAAATTTTTTATTTTTACAATTACAAAGATATACAATTAAGAAGTTCATATTTGGGTTTGGGTCATACAGTGTTCCAGCACCCATCCCACCACCAGTGCCCATCTCCCAACACCAACGTCCCCGGTTCCCTCCTCCCCTCCCCAGCCCTCCTCCACGGCAGGTTCTTTCTTTATTTCTTTCCCTTTTCTCTCTCTTTCTCTTTTCCTTCCCTTCCAGACTATGGATTACGGAACATACATTAAAGGGTTGTCATGTGTATCTTTTTGCCTCTATTTAATGCTCAGTTCTAGGTTGGCATTAGTACCCTTGACAATTGTTAGCACACTGTTCCATTTTCTGTCTTACCTAGCCTCTGACGCCCACACGTTTGTGATAATTTCCACCTTTGACAAGACCTCCTGTTACATGTTTTACTTGTCAGTCGTGCCTTTCTATAGTCGAAAACCTGAAAATAATGTTTGCTGGAATAAGAAGTTAAAGCCCCGTGTCTATGCTTAGTGGAAATCACTTTGTTACTTATTTTTAATTGTGAGAAGTGTTTGGACCACACCTGGTGATGCTCAGGGGCTTCTGCTGCTTCTCTTGGGTGTAGCTCTGGGCAGTGCTGTATTGGGACAGAAACCTGGCCTCTTGCGAGCTCACCCTGTTGAGCTGTACCCTTCCAGCCTCTTGTGGAATCCACATTCAGTAGTTTGGTGTATGTACTTACAAACATTTACTAGCATGAAGAACTTTCCTTTAAAGATTATACATCCTTTATTTCCCAATGAATGGAGACGTTACTGGCACCCGCTCGAGCAAATCGATGAACAACAGGCAAGACAAGTGACAAGTGACTACATGCTATTCTAAAGTATGAGTTGTGCCATCATCTTTTTGATGAACCATTTTTATTTTTTTTTTTTGGCCAGTATAATTTAAATATAGAGTGAAATTTCTTGTGAATATACTTGCCTCCCATATAGGCAGGTGTTTCTAAGGATAGAGTTGTAGGAGTCGATTTGATTAGTGAAAATATACATTTAAAATTTTGATATGTGATTCAGTTGCTTTCTGAGGCTTATAGAAATAGGTGTTTCCCGGCAGTATAAGAAATGTGCCATTTCCAAGTATCCCTGACAGCATTAACACTTTTGAGACTCCCCAGGTTGGCAGTCTGATGACACCTCATTGTTTATTTGGAATTTCTTTAATAAAACAGAGGTAGCATAGAGTTTTATTTTCAAATCTTTATGGCCTTTTATCTTTAAAGAGTGCCTTTTTTAAAATTTTTGATTATTCTTCTTTCAGACGCTCTGTGTGACTTATTCTTGTTTTACATGTTGCAGATACTTTTTATCGTGTGCCGCTTATATTTTGTTTTCATATCTTGTCAAACAGGAATTTCCTCTTACCTTGTCATTTTTGTCAGTTTGGATCTCCTACAATCTTATAGGGACACCTTTCCCAGCTGCTTCTCTCCCCTACCCCCTTTGAATATTCGCGTAGTTAGAAAAAAAATGTTTTTTTTTTAAAAAATAAATTTGAAGTTATTTTTGTATCAAGTCTAGGTAAGACTCCATAACTTTTGTCGTTTTGACTTTTGGACCACACCTGGTTGACTCAGGGCTTCCTCCTGGTTCTGGCCAGAACTCTGGTTGGGCTGAGGACCCATGTATGGCGGGGGTCAAGCCCAGGTCTGCTGCACACAAGGCAAATACCCCCCCCCCACCCACACACACACACTGCCGATGCCTCCAGCCTCTAAGGCTAAGTAACTTTTACAGATCAGTCCATTTCCTCACTGATGTTAAATTCTCTCTTGTAATAATCAAATTCTCACAAATGCATTTATTTTTGTACTGTCAGCATTTTCTTATTTATTCCTCTAGCGGCATCATACTGACCTGGATCTGAAAGAGAAAAAATCAATTCTTAACCCCTTCCCTCCACCACTGTCAATTTCTTATTTATGTACTTATATTTACAATAATGTTTGCGTTATGCTTTTGGTTGACAGACTTGTTGCAACTCTACGACCACCAATGTGTCAAAGTCCTCCCACTCCACTCCAAACCCTTATATCTAACTGTAAACATTTGCTTCTATAGAAAAACTTTATAACCTGTGAAGCAAGATCATAATGCTTGTTTAGATGTTGCTTCATGCTGTCGACTTTGTTTTTGCATGTGATTTTTTCATTCAGTGATCTCTGCCTTTCTTTTCTTTATGTTGTAGAGTCCCTCGTGTGGAAATGTACAAGAGTCGGTTCTGCCTAGAAGGGTAGTCATTTCTCATAATATGGATAAAGCGCTGAAAGAAGGTAAGGCTTAAGTGACAGCTTGTAATCACTACACAAAGAAATCAAGAATGTCTTAAAAGGAAAATGACCATCTCTAGCAAATGTATCTGTTTTTCTTGACTGCATTTAAAACAGACAAATCTCTTCATGAATTTTTTGTGTGATAACAAGAGAAATATATCTTTATTTTAATGACACTGACATTTAATGGTTTATTAGATAGGAATTACCAGGTCACATGACGCTCTCTTGCCATGTGGACCTTATTCCACATGACACAAAGGCCCGTTCTCCATGCCCTAAGATCGGCATCTTGGACTGTGTTTTTCATCTAGATCTAACCCAATGAAATGTGTTGGGGATAAATATAATCAAGCTCACTCATGAACAAGCCAGTTACCCAGATGAAGGGATAGTTAGGGGTTGCTCCTGGTAGTACTCGGGGATCTTACCCCGACAAGGTTCACATCTGGCCTCCCATGCAAATCATGTACACTAGTCCTTTTAAACTTTCTTCCTGGGTCCCAATCATTTTACATATAAGCTAGTCTCACTGGCATGAGATGATATATCATTGTGATTTGATTTTTATTTCTGTAATACTAAGGGATTGTGAACATTTTCCCAGTGTGTTTGTGAGCCATCTTTATGTCTTCTTTGGAGAAACATCTGTTCATATGTCTTGTCCAGTTTTTAAAATGCTAGAGTTTGGGAAGCTAGAGTTTTCATTGTTTAAAGGTGTAGAAGCTCTTTATATGTCAACTCTGTCAGCTGTAAAATGTGAAAAGGCAGCCTTTTGGTTTTTTGGTAATTTTCTTTTGCTCTGTAAAAATATTAATTCGGGGCCGGAGCGATAGCCCAGAGGGTAGGCGTTTGCCTTGCACGCAGCCGGCCCATGCCGCCCGGGTTCGATCCTCGGCATCCCATATGGTCCCCGAGCACCGCCAGGAGTAATTCCTGAGTGCAGAACCAGGAGAAACCCCTGAGTATTGCCGGGTGTGACCCGAAAAGCAAAAAAAAAAATATATATATATATATATATATATATTAATTTGATGTAGTCCTATTTGTTTATTCTTGCTTCTGTTTGTAGATGTTTTTTGAAAAATATATTCTGGGAGGTCAGAGAGATAGTTCTGAGGTTAAGGTGCTTACCTTGCACAAAGCTGACCCAGGTTCCGTCCCAGGAATTATATATGATCCCTGACCCCATCAGGAGTGATCCCTGAGCACAGCTGGGAATGATCCCCAAACAAAACAATAATATTAAATGTCATGTGTAACATATGTGTATAGATATATGTATATGTCCAGATATATTCAGGACTCATGTATTTTGTTAGATATAGGTGTAGTGAAGATTTTTTTTTTCTTTTTTGGGTCACACCCGGCAATGCTCAGGGGCTTCTCCTGGCTCTGCACTCAGGAATCACTCCTGGCGGTGCTCGGGTGATCATATGGGATGCCGGGATCGAACCTGGCCGGCATGGCCAGCCGCATGCAAGGCAAATGCCCTGCCCGCTGGGCTATCGCTCCGCCCCTTTATTTTTCTTTTTAGATTTTTTTTCAGTTTATGAATTGCCTCTTATTTTCCTAATGTTCTTTTTTGACCAGAAATTTTAAACTTTGATTAAGTCCACTTTATTTATGCTTTTCTTTCCTTTAGACTGATTTTTTTGTCATTTGTAATTAAGTGCATTTGCTGATGTTCAAAAGTCTCAGATGCTTTATTTTCCATGAGTAGAATTTCTGTTTGATTCCATTTTTGCTTCTCTATTGAGATTTCATCATCTGCTACTTATGACTATCTTCATTTTCAGTCCCTTAAACTTATTCATAAGCCCACTTTAAAGTATGCACACTAATTCTAACATTTGGGCCATCTTGGACTTTATTTGTATAGATTGCTCAGGTGTAGTAGTGTTTAAATTATGCACTGAACAATGTGGATTGTATCTTGGTAGTCTGGATTCTATCTCTTCCTTTGAGTTCTTTGTTTCTTTGTATATGCTGTTGCATGCAGTTTAATTTCTGGCTGTAAGAACATTGAAACTTTTATTTTTTGGTGTGTTGTGCTGGGGTTAAAACCCTTGTCCTCCTTAATGAGAGGCATATGCTCTACCACCAAGCCAAATTCCCAGCCCTGAAGTTACATTTTTTAGGGTCAGTTTTTGTCTTTCATTTATGGCGATGTCTGCAGTTCTGGCACATGGACTTAATTCATATGACACAGCCTTTCACTGTTTACATGGAAAGTCTACCGTTGCGCCTCCAACTTGGCAGGACTCAGACTCCAATTGGAATCCCAGTGGGGAGGCTACTTTAGTGTCCCAGCTGGGGCTGTGCGCTGGGCTTCTTGCAGTCTCTGCTCCATACGTGTGTATTTGGGACTCAGCAGTGCTTTTGAGAGTCTCCCCATATTTTGTGAGTCCATTATTTTTGTGATTTCCTGTCTTTATACCTTCAGTTAAAACACACACACACACACGCACGCACGCACACAAACGCACGCACACAGAGCATAATAGAGGGGCCAAGTGAAACAAGGTTGACTCTTAAGTGTGAGTTGCCTTTGGCCTCCAGGACTGTTGAGTGTCTCTAGAGAGCCGTGTGGACACAGATGTGCCCAGTGCCAGATCTCTGCAGTCGCTATGGATTGATTCCTCGCCGATGCCTCTGAATTGTCCTGTATTGCTTTTACTCAGAGTAATGTTTTCACAAAGAAGATTAATTTAGTAAAAACTCCCATCATACCTGAAATTGGAACTCTCTCCTTAATGAAAAAAATTTAAAACATATATATAAATACTTATATTTGGGGCATAGGAAATATCTAGTCATAGGGGCAGCGACGCCAGGACCCAGGTTCAAACGCCAGTACAATGTGTGTGGTCCCCGAACACTGTCAGGTCTTGCCCTAATGGCCCCCAAGCAGCACAGGGGCGGCCCTATTTATCGCCAGCAGTGGGGATAAGTGGATACAGAGCGGCTCCTTTGACCATGGCACTGGACTGCTGACCCAGTTGTCTGAGTATTGCAGGGAATGACTGCCCCCTGTTCCTGGGAACACTGGGAATATCCCAGACTATTTTAAATGGTGATAAAATATAGACAAAGTAAAATTCGTCATCGTAGCTGTTCCTAATATCTGTGGCTTAGTGGTATTTTGTACATTTTCATTGTGCAAAATTCCTAGAATACTTTTATTTTCTCATTTTCTTTTGTTTTAAGGGTGAAATATACCATTACAGGTGAGTAGAATGGTGGGGGCTGTATATTGGTTCAACCTTTGTACCAGCTGGTTGTCTGTCAGTGAATAGTAAAATCCTTAGAACCTCTGTCCTTTCAAGATTTTTTTTTATCTTAAGGATTAGGGAAAGTATAATATTATGTAGCATTTTAAAAAAGAATATTCAGTTGGAAGCAAGTTAAATGTATATGTTTAGGGGATTAAGTAAAAGTATTTGTTGTGTCCCTATTGGAGTATTTTTAAAATTGTTTTTAATTTCATTGTACCATCATGAGATACACCCTTACAAAACTGTCCATGATTAGCTTTCAGTCATACCGTGTTCTAGCACCCATCCCTCCACCAGTGCACATTTCCCACCACCAGTGTTCCTGACTCCCTTCCCTGACCCCCAGCCTGCCTCTATGGCAGGCACTTTGCCTCTCCTGGAATACTTTTCATCTTGGAAAACTGACACTTGGTACCTTTCAGACCATCCCTTCCCACCCGTGCCTGCTCACCATCCTTTCCTTCTGCTTTCTGACGCTAGGGACATCATCTAGAGGATCCGTAAAATATTTGCCCCTTTGTGTTGAACTCATTAGAATCGTGAACTATGTTATATGTCGCATGAGTCAGAATTTCATTCGCTTTCAGGCTGAGTAATATTCCACTGTATGCCTGTCACTTTTTTCTCAATTCATTAACTAGCATTTGGGTTGCGGTCACATTTGGGGAATTGTGTATAATACTGCTATGAATGTATCTCTAATGTATCTAGAATTTCAGACATAGGGATGAGGATGAGGGATGACGCCTAGTTTGAAAAAACCCTCCCCCATATTTTCAGGCTAATCAATAATTATAATTAATAATGATAATTAAATAATCATAAAATTATTTAATTTGAATGGGAAGTACTGTCCAAAATCTTTGCACAAGAGCCTTATGCTTATTACCACACTATAAGACCATCTTCTTAGACCATGTTCCTCAGACCATATTCTTAATGTTTAGATTTTTTAACCATTTTTTTTCTCCTTTTTGGGTCATCAATGTGTTTCCTATTAGGCACCCGTGCTTGTGTCTGGCACTCACTGTGCAAAAGGAAACGTCGTGTTGGCTATTAATTTTACCATTTTTTTTCTCTTTTGCTTTAAGCAAGTAAGTGTTAGTAGAAAAAAAAAACAAATTAAAATTACTTTCTAAAAATTGTGGAATTTTAATTTATTGAGGAATTAGAATTTAGAAGGGTATGTGAAGAGGTCTAAGAAAACTCATAAACTTTATTATTATTATTATTAATTATGCTTTTTGGGCCACACCCAGCAATGCTCAGAGGTTACTCCTGGCTCTGTACACAGGAATTACTCCTGGCGATGCTTGAAGGACCATATAGAATGCCGGGATCGAACCCAGGTTGGCCGCATGCAAGGCAAATGCCCTATCCGCTGTGCTATTGCTCTGGCCCCATAACTCATAAACTTTAAATCTGTAATGATTATAATTTACATCTCTGGGTATTTTAATTTACATTTCCAAGCCATGGCAATTTTACTTTAATTGAAATTCTGAGTGTTATTAGCTAGCTAGAGTATACTTGTGTTAATAAAATTGAGGATCTCTTGGTATGCTTGCATAATATAAGTATTTGGAATCAATATTAAGGTTGCTATAATTTGAATTCAGTTGATATGAACTCTTATGAACTATTTAAAACATAACCACAGTAGTTTAAACTAATTGTACAATTTATCTTTATATATTTTACTTTCAATATATATACTTTAAGTATATTTTACTCCTTTTGGAATCTATGATTTAAAATTGAGCTATATAAAGGATTGAGTAAAAATCCAAGGCATACATGCGTGTTTGTGAATGTATATGTGTTCTTGTATGGACTTTTTAATTGGTATTAAAGTATGCTTGTATTGTAAATCATTTATCCTTAAGTATTTATAGATTGAATAACAAAGAATAAATAGTCAAAGTACAGAAGATAATAAGTTATGCTTTCTGCAGTGAAATAAAACTACAAAACCTGTAAATTTTAAAATTTAAATAAAGAACATAGTTGGAGAAGTGACCAAGCACTTTATTAGCCAACTTCACATGTAACAGCAGTTCAGGTATGATATGAACGGACTGCCTGAGAGCCGTCTTGTCCCTGACTTGAACCTTTGTGTATATATCTGAACCAAATTCCTGATGCTCTATGTTCCTAAGCTGTAGGATGTAAGATACACGTTTTATAAATTGCTATGAAGTTGAGTTCCAGAAATTCTAAAACTATGAAAAACACTGGATATACTTTTTATGATTGCCATTGAGGGGTGAGTGGCGTCACAGGAAACTAAACTCAGAACGACACTTTGGCATGTGGACTTTGCGCATGTCTTTGGAATTCTCAAATAGAGGATTAATCCTGAACTGGAGTTCCACCTGTTGGTTTTCTGAAAAGCATATTCCTGTCCCCCTTAATCCCCACCAAATTAGAGCAGAAAAGAAAGGTAAAGTTGTGTGTAGGCCAAGATGAATAAAATGAGACCAAATTCCGGGCTAAGGACATGTTTGAGAATGATTGGACTTCTATTTTTATTACAAGTGTGAAGCAGATCACCATACATTTTATCCCTCAGGATTCCTGGGAAGTAGTAGTAGGCAGACAAGCAGAGCAAGGCAGGAAAATTATAGAAACGATGCATTTGGGCAAGAGAGAGAGAGAGAACAGAGGATAAGGAGGCTTGCATTAAATGCAGCTGTAGCCAAAACCCTGGTTTGAACTCCCCAGCACCCCATAAGGCTCCCCGCACCCCATGAAGCTCCCCACCCCATAAAGCTCCCCACCCCATAAGGCTCCCCCAGCACCACCAGCAGTGGCCCTGGGCACCATCTACTCAAAGGAACAGGGTGTGGCAGCATCACAATAAAGCCAACCCAAGTGTGCTTGTAAAAAGGAAGAAGGAAACCTCGAGGGACGACTGAGAAAAGAAATAGCCCAGATTTTCTTGAGTTGGAAGAGGTGTGTAAGCTAAATGGTTTTCTCCCTTGGAGGAAATCCCAACTTAAGCCCAATAGTATTTAAAAAATTTGTTCATAAAACCTCATTCCTGGAAAAGACCACACTGGCTTCATCTCCTCCCTCTGAATTTGAGCTGCTTTGAACAATACGATAGCCACTCCTATGGCTAATTCAGCCCAGAAAGGTGACAAGTCCAAACTGAGATGGGCTGAAAGTACCAGATACATAGCAATTGTCAGACACCATGAAAAACGGCAAAATAGGTATTGATTAATATATTGGTTTCATACTAGCTTGGCTATATTAGCTTAAATGTTTTATTAAAATTAATTTAATCTGAGCCAGAGAGATATTGCAAGGGTAAGTCACTTGTCTTGCATGCAGCCAATGCTGATTCTACCTCCTGGAACCATATAGGGTTCCCAAATACTTCTAGGCGTCACTCCTGAGCAATCTATTTATTCCCCCTTTTTTTTTTTAGTTACTGGGCATTGAGTTCAGGGCTTCAGCATGATTTACTGCTAGGTGCCATCCCTCCTTTTCTATTTTTAATTGTGCCTTTTAGAAATCAACATTATGTATGTGGGTCTCATGTTCAGTCGATTGCAGGCGTCTAGAACGAGGGTTTCCTCATTTCAAGGCATATAATTGATTCAGAACTAAAATAATAAAGACACGGAATCTTCCAAAGGAGGTGATCAGCCACGGATGCTGAGCCTGGTATGGTGGCGGATACATCAGATTCTCCCTGCATGATTCAGGGTTTTGTGAGTAGCAGAAACTATACGGTCGTTGAATAGGGACAGTCCAAAGAACTATCAGTTTGTAACATGGGATTGAGTCCTACCGGATAAAGAGAACTCTTGAAAGTATAGTAAGAACAGATAATGGAGACACCACTCTCTAGACCCATCCTGGAGGATCATGGCAGAGCCTGAAGGGAAGGGTCAATTTAGAAGAAGGCTGCTTCTGCCGAGAGCCAAGATCCAAGCCCCAGTAAAGGGTACACGACCTTGCCCCATTTGATAGTGGAGAAAATTGCCACCCCTGGAGGTACCAGCCATGAGGTGCCTGAAGGATTCCCCTCAGAGTCTGGTCGAGTGTTGGGGTGAGGCTCTTCCGTGCAGTGTGCTGGGGTCTGTTAGTGTGTGATCAACAGTCAGCGGTTAGCATGATGCCCCTTGGCAGGGAGGAAGTGTTTTCAGGGTCAAGTTCCAGTATCACAAAACAGGGCATGAAGGTATTGAGAACAGATGAAGAGCTGGTATATCCCATTGGCATTCTGTCACTGTGTAAGACTCCCTTTTCTGTTTGTTTGCTTCTTTGCTTTTAAATACTGAGATAGCTACGTACCAAGAAAGAATATTTAAAATTGAGACTGTCCTGCGAAATTCTGGGACCTACTCCCAGATACTCTAGTGAGATAAGAATCTTTCTTTTTGAAAGGTTTTAGGAAATGCAATAATCTGTTGTTTTCAACAGAGGATATGAGAATATATGCGGCCATTTCCCTGGATAAATGCTTTTTGTGTTTGCTCCTTTGCACTGTTTTACTCATTGTTTTGTTTATTGCCCGTGTGACTGCAGTGTTTGACTACACTTATAGAGACTACGTACTGTCCTGGTATGGGCACCTCAGCAGAGACGACCGAGAAGCTTTACCATCTGCTCTCAGAAGACTTCTGGGAAATTGTCCGACAGCTGCACCACAGACTGAGCCACGTGGACGTAGTGAAAGTCTTCTGCAATGATGTTGTGCGGGCTTTATTCACTCATTTCTGTGACCTGAAAGCGGCAAATACCAGGTAACCGTCGCAGTACAGACTCTCTTCTCCCCCCCTTCGCCTCACAGTAAAACAGTCTGCTTACTGAGTAAGGGGCAGAGTCAAGATCAGAATTCTAGACTCTTCTGCCTCTTGCTGAACATTGGCTTAAAATGTGGCCCCGACAATGTGTAAGAAAAGGGGGAGGGGGGGGGAGGGGGAGGGAGGGAGGGAGAGAGGAGAGAGAGAAGAAAAGGAAAAGCACCTGCTTTAGAGGCAGGTGGGAGGGATTGGGGAAGGAATCAGGGGACACTGGTGGTGGGAAATGGACACTGGTGGAGGGATGGGTGCTGGAACATTGTATGACTGAAACCCAATCATGAACATCTTTGTAACTGTATATCTCATGGTGGTTTTGTATCACTTGTCTTCCTGTTGTTCATCGATTTGCTGGAGCGGGTGCCAGTAACATCTCCATATGTCCCTGCCACGTGCTAGTATATCCCAAGGGCCTCTGCCTGCTCCAGGAACATGAAGAGCCTCAAACCATTCGTTCAGGTCTATTATTGTTACTGTTTTTGCATATCAAATATGACATGGATAGCTTGCCAGGCTGCCCGGTGGTATAATAAAAAAGATAAAAAAAATAAAATGTGGCCATATTGAAAAGGATAGTTTGAATTCTAATTGAGCAGTTAAAAAATAGCTTCCCGGGTTGGAGCGATAGTACAGCAGTAAGTGCATTTGCCTTGCACACAGCTGACCCGGGTTCAGTCTCTGGCATCCCATATGGTCCCCAAGCACCACCAGGAGTAATTCCTGAGTGCAGAGCCAGGAGTAACCCCTGAGCATTGCTGGGTGTGACCCAAAAGAAAAAAAAGTAGCTTCCTGACAAAAATCACTTTTAAGATGTTGTTAAATTTTGTGAGCAGCAAAACACGCATTCTTGAGACACAACTTGTTTATAATGTGGTCTGTATCTATATACAGAAGATGGATACTGTGAATAGCGTGTACCTATGGTTGTTAGAAAAGCACATGTTTGTCTTTTAGCTTGTGTTGTCTTATTGTTGACGGACAGTGCTGTGTCAGGGAACGCCGGGGTCCCCGACAGTGTCAGGACAGAGGTTGTCTTCTACCTCCGAGGACGCCGGAGAACAGATGAAAACTCACGAGTCCGGTGCAGTTCCAAAAATGGCTTTTAATAGTACAAAAGCTCTTCCACAACACTCCAATATAATGAACAAACTTTAGCTCTGGTCTGAACTTAGACCATACAAAAGAGCCTAAGTCTCCCACCAAAGAGAGAGGATCTCACCCGAGCTGAGTCCTACCCAGAAGAAGGAGCAAAAGGTCAAAGAGCAAAAAGCCGCATGGCTGAGGAGCCAAAAGCCGAAAGCTAAAAGGCCCAAAAGGTAAAAGGTAAAAAGGTGAAGGGCCTCAAGTCAGCCCTTTATATACACCCAAGTAATCCAACCGGGAGGGGCATGTCAACAAAGAACTCTAACCAGAGTGTAGTGCCACACCCTATTGCAGGTATAAACAAAGGTTTATACCTTATAATCCTGAGATTATCTCTTATGTAAAACACTGAGAGAGAGAGAGAGGGCTGATATAAAGTAATACATCTTAACTTCATGAGCTTCATGTAATCTAGATGGTACCCACAAGGTCCTTCTTATTATTATCTGCACCAGGGTGATTCTGAGTATCTTGTTCTCATGTACTGAAAGGGTCACTCTTGCCTGCTTAGAGCAAACTAGTATGATCCTTCCTATAGTCTTCCTATAGTCTCAACGTAGCCAGGGTGGTAGTCTCCTGGTACATTCTAACTGTCCCACGCTGGGTGCAGTGGGTATAAAGAGGAGCTGTGCCCAATCTAGAAAACATAGAAGTCTTAGTAGATGTATAAGTCAGAAGTTATTCAATCAAGGTGACTTCTGTAACTGCCACACCCTCTAGCAGTGTTTACATAGAAGAGAAGTCTCATTAGAATGAACCTTGACTTAAGTAGATTAAGCTGGGAGTGGGCAAAACAACAAAACTCCCAGAATAGCTAAACCTGTCCTCCAACAGTGCTGTCTAGAGTGGGGGGTGGGGGCAGCGCCTCACTCTCCCTCCCTTTCTCCCCACCATGCACAGTTTGGGTTTTGGTGAGTCAAATTTGAGGAGTGCTGGAGCATTCCACTTGTCTGAAAATTGTTTTCTTTTTTCATTTGTTTGTTTTTATTTTAGATAAACAATTTTTTTAAAACAAAGCTTGGGCTCTCATTGAAATGATGTTTCAGTGTGAAAATGGTAATTGTTTAGACTTTTGGCCCATTGTACTATCACTGTCTTCCGTTCATCATTGATTGGCTCGAGCAGGCACCAGTAACATCTCCATATGACCTGTCTCATGCAAGTAGAGCCCAAGGGCATCTGCTTGCTCCAGGAACATAAAGAGCTTCAAACCATTCCATCAGGTCATGGGAATGAGGTCTATAATTGTTACTGGTATCTGGCATATCAAATACGACACAGGTAGCTTGCCAGGCTCTGCCATGTGGGTAGCATACTCTTGTAGTCATCTCAAAATCCAGCATTTATTGATGAACCCGGCGCCGCCGCAGCGGCCAGCGAGCCGGGCTGTGATAGGCTGGTCTGCTGGGTGGAGTTCTGACGAGGGGGAAGTCCGGATGTGGAAAATGGAGGTCCTCATGGAGTGGGGTGTCATCTGGCTTGTTGTGAGGCTCTGCTGGGGTGGCAGGCCAGGGCTAGAACCTGCCATCCCTCCCGGGCGCCTCATGAGCAGCTGGGCACCTTTGTACTAACAAAAGGATATTGAAAAAGATTTTCTGGGACCCCTGTGAAAATCTATTTTGGGGGATAGTTTCAAAGTCACTCTTAAGTGTGTTAACGAATTTTTAGGTGTGCCAAGGGGAAATGGATATGCACGAATCATAGCACTTCTAACTCCAGAAGAGCACTGGCAATAGTTAAGGACATGAGTAGCCTTCCGCCCCTTTGGATATGGTCTCACCTGGAGTAGGAGCAGGGCTAGGTGAAGGTGGCCTGTTGGCCCCTACTTCAGAGCTCTACTCTTGGGGAAGAGACAGAGTGACGGAATAAAGAGCCTAAGAGGAGGGGTGGGCATGGTTAGCAGTGCGTGGCGGGTGCTAACTCCTCTTCTCTCCTGACAAGCCTTGCATGTGAGTTTGCCTGCACACTGGGATTGTGCGCGATGGGGCCTTGTTTCAAAAGGCGACTGTGCAAGGCAGCTCGCCCTTCTCAGCTGTGTGCGCATGAGTCTTCTTCTCTCCAGAGTCTCTCCAACTCCTGCTGAGGAGTCGAAATCCACAGAACCATCACGCTCAGACCTAATATCTTCCAGTTTGCTGCCTTGTGCTTTACAACCTTTTTACATAACTGACCCGTGAGAAGACTTTGCATTTTATATATGCAAAAATGGTGCCCCTGTGACCTGCAGTAACTTTTGTATTTGTGTGTGTGTTGCTGTTATTTAGCTTTTTTTAAAAAATGCTACTTCAGACTACATTTTGTTTTGTTCCATGCGGCCGTGACCCATAGTTTGAAAAATACTTATCATTAAGTCATGGTTCTCGGATTTTGTGGTCTCAGGGTCCCTTTATACTCATGGAAGTTACTGAGAGTTTAAATTAACTTTTTTTTGTCTGCTTGTGCACGTCATGATTAGTTTCAGTCATACAGTGTTCCATCACCTGTTCACTTCACCAGTATACGTTTCCCGCTGCCAGTGTCCGCGGTTTCCCCACCAGCCTGCCTCTATAGCAGGCACTTTTCTTCTCTCTCTCTTTCTCTTTCTCTCTCTCTCTCTGTCTCTGTCTCTCTCTGTCTGTCTCTCTCTGTCTCTCTTTCTTCATGCCGATGATGGCTTGCAGAACAGGTACTGAAAAGTCCCTTCTCCTTTTTAAGAGCCAGTTTTAAAACACTAACCAGCACACCACATACTAGATCTATCAATATTTACCTGTACTTAAAAATATTTTTTAAGTACAGGAGTACACGGTACATTTTCAGTTAGACATCAGAGTGACAAAGTCATCACCATTGTGTGGCTTCCAGAAAACTCCACTTTACTCATTGGCCAGGAGTGGAAAAGACAAGTAACATTGCTATGAACCAAGTTTTAATTGACAGACTTCGAGGGGTCTTGAGGAGACACAGGCACCTTCAGACCGTGCTTTGGAGCCTGCTGTTTCTAAAGAAAGTAATTTCCAGTAAGGGGGTATTTGAGCTAAGGAGGAGGTTAGGAGAAACACACTCTTGGTTTCCCTCTCTAAAACGGTCCTTTTCAACCTTATTTCCCTTGTGGACCTCACCGGGCTGTGGAACAGCAACTAAAAGCCTCAGCTCCAGAGTCTCAAAAGCGTCAACTTTTGGAGGGTTCATCAAGCTCTTGGCACATACAGGACATATGGAGATGTTACTGGTGCCCGCTCGAGCATATCGATGATGAACGGAAAGACAATGATACTTCTGACTGCAGATACTGTCGAAGTCTATATGAAAATTCTAAAAATTGGAATTTTAGAACAGTTGGGGGAGGGGAAGGATTTGGAGCCACACCCAACTGTTCTCAGGGCTTACTCCTTGTATGGAACTCGGATCACTCCTGACTGCTCTGAGGACCCTACCAGGTGCTGGGAATTGAAACTCAGGCCAGCCACATGCAAGGCAATAGTACCTACGATACTATTTCTCCACCCCCCAATACATTTGGAGTTTTAAAATATTTGAATTATGGTGCAATATAGAGCAGTCGTTTTTGAATCATTGTTTTATTCCATTTAGAAGACTGATGGATTTAGGTTTGGAAGAGGAGCAAGTGGTTAGAGAAATTAAGTGCTCTGATGGACTATCTGATTAAAACTTGAGAATGTATTCTTTATTCAGACCAGTTTTAGAAATTGCTGCCTTTGTAGATGATCCAACTATGTTATGGGTAAATAAATCATCAGACTAATAGAAGCAGAATTTGATTCCGTTTTAGAAATATTATTTCTTAGAGCATCTGGGTTTCTTATGCAAAGCTTGAGTTTATTTTACTGATACCCAGGCTCTGTCTTAGACAAACTAGTTGAGGATTCTTATTAAAAAAAAATCTACCGCCTTCTTCTTTGTACATTTGAAATAGCATCAGTAGGTCATTGTTGTTTTTCATAGAGATGATCTTGCCCTGAAGGTGAACCCTGGAGAATAATATCTGGTGATGCGTCATGTCTGCACAAGGAAACCGGCAGGCAGTGCATCTTGTTTTTCATTTGTTCTTTTTTTGTTTTGTTTTCCCAAAGTGCATCTAGCTAAGATGTGCACCTCGGAAAAAGTGCATCTAATTTTGATGCCTGTATCTGTACTAGCCTGCCCTAGGTCAACTGTTACCTAGGTCCAGAAACCTCTGTTAGTGCTCAGACATCTGCTGGCTGCAAATTTATTTTGGCAGGCTTGAAGCTCCCAAGTGAATTGGTCACTTTCAGATAAGGGAATAATAAAAGCCATACTGTTGCAGGACTCCTCTAAGAACTTCTGCATCTTCTCTGGATTGCCTCCTGCAAATCACTTCGTAGATAAGGGGGTAGTCTAAATGTGGCAGTTTATCTGACCATGTATTCTGTACTAGCTGGTGTAAATATTCTCTCATGCTACCACAATCATCGTGGGACTAGCTAGATCTTACCAGCATATTTGCTTAGCCATGTTGGATCTCTAAGTAATTAGACCAGAGAGAAATTCTGTTTGCCTCCAAGCAAGCAAGCATGGCTCCCTGATAACTAACTCAAAGGCAACTAAAATGCAAAACTACCGTGAAGTAGACGAGACTTGTGAATGCTTGGAGAAATATTTAACTGGCATTAGTATTAGTCTTTGGTACAGAGACATGCCATCTCAGAAACCCCCTTCTCTCCCCTATAAAGGCATTTCCAGGCAGATCTTGGCTCAAAACATTAGCATATAATAGAGCTTAGGTGAGGTGCTGGGAGAAATTACCTAAGGGCATTTAACCCTTCCTGCTTCCCATAATAGTGGGGGATCTGAGTTGCAGGGGTAAAACCAGCCTGCTTCCTCTCTCTTTTTTTGGGCTCTCTCTTTATAAGCTTGCACCCTTCTTGGGGGTCTTGTCTTTGTCTCCTCTTTACAGGGCCTTAACACATGGTGGCCGCCATCTTGGCCTACACGTGGCTGGGGTTCTAGCTGGGAATCCTAAGCACAGGGTTTCTCCTATTGCTGACTTGTATGCTTGAACCTGTGATAAGTAAAGCCTTTTAAAACTGCATCAGATTCCTGAGTCTTCATCCATTCCCGCCGGCTTTGGAGGTAGAAGAGAACTCACTTCCCGACACTGTCAGGGACCCCGCGGCGTTCCCCGACATCTGGCAGCCCTGGGTGGGCACGAACCACCAACCTTTCGGTTAACAGCCGAAACCACATTTGCCGGTTGGCTGTTTCGCAGTTGTGTGAGGAAGCTTTCTGGTCCGCCTGTTTCCATTTCCAGGCAGTCATTGTGTTGCATCTTAAGCCAGCGCAGATCACATTTCATTCTTCTCTCTGCTTCCTCTTCCCTTTGTCCCATCTGTCATATTCCAGCATGTTTTAGGAAATTCCAAAAATTATGTTTTTAATATTAAATCAGAAACATGTTTAATTTCATAATCTCTTTCTTGTGATCTCTGTTTTGTTTACCAAGCAAACGAATGGGAAAATGGTTTTTATTCATGTATTTTTCCTTTGAGAAATGGTTCTCTTTTCTCTGTGTTATCTCTGGTTATGACAGTGAGAGTCTGGCCTGGACGTTCAGCTCAGGTCTTCAGCTTATTTCTGTCCTTTCTAACTTTTGTGACCCTGAACTAGACACTTTACTCCCCAGGTCTTCAATATTGTCAACTGTAGAATGATGATGATCCAGTTCTCATTGTATTGGAGAGATTTTGTTACTGCACAGCAGACATTTCTGAGAAGCCAAAGTCCTCTTGCTGACACAATGGGAGCCCAAGGGTGGGAGTTAGGATTGCAGTAAACAAATGCTTGTTGCCACCAAACCCAGGCTGTGCTGAGCGCCTCCCTGTCCAGAAGTGGCTGTGTACCTCACCATTCTTCCTTGGCTTTTCAGCAGTGCTTAACATGCACTTGCTGGAGGACGCAGTAGAAGCATTTGCCCATCCGCACCCGTACATCAGGATTGTCTCACCAACTCTCAGGCTGTGGCTCGCTGAGGTGGTTTTTCCCTCACTTGGCTCTAGGAAGGGGGAGGAACTTGGGGAAGTTCAAGGACCTGGTGCCTGGCTTCCCCTCGGGACAGAAAGCACAGTGTGTTCTCGAGAGGGGTTTTGATATGGTTTAAGGAAGCTTCTCCTGTGAAAGGGTTTGTTGTTGTTGTTGTTGTTGTTGTTATTGCTATTTAAGGTAAAAACTATTCATTCAGAGAATATGAGACGTGTTGGGGGTAGGGAGAACACCCCACAGGGAAGAACTCCCTGGGAACAGGGAAGACTGTTTCCCAAGGGTCCTTGGGGAGAGGGCTGGGGATACTGGTGATGGGCGGTGTGGGGACTATGTGCATGAGAAACCGTCATTAACTGTAACTAAATCACAGCCCCTCAATCAGTAATAGTAAGCTTGGAAAAAGAGAACTTTCTTTTTAGTTTACATATTCTAGAAATTAGTTTTCAGTCTTTACCTGTTAACTCCTGGCAGACATTAGTTATAAGGAGACCATTATATATTTATTTGTCTCACTTCCCATATAGAATCTACTTTGTTCCCCTCTCTCTATTTAGAGGTTTGATTTTATTCCCATCAGAACTAGTCATTTATTATTCTTAAGAATTCCATAAAATTTACCTTGCTTTCCCAAGCGGTTTTGAATTATGATCAGGATACTGCAGGAAAAGGAGATATTTATTTTCCTGAACATTTCCTGAAAAAGTTTCTTTTCCTCAGAATTCTGCTCTGAGCCAGGACTAAGCTCTGAGCACTGCTGGGTGTGACCCAAAAACAAAAACAACAAAAAGAAAGTTCTACTTTCTATTTCTTTCACTTAGATTCTCCATATTAATGGTCATGAGATGGGGTCAGTCCTGAGAGAGTCCTTGACAAGTTGGCAAGTCTCGGTGAAAGATATTTGAGAGCCTCCTAGAAGGCAGTTTACCATAAATGAGTAGCTTTGAGTCATGGATCTCACCTCTGTAGGATTTCACTTATTTAGAGGTGGGATGCTTTTGGACCACACCCAGTGGTGCTCAGGACTTATTCCTGGCTCTGCCCTCAGGTATCTCTCCTGGTGGGTTTGGTAGGGTCCAGGGGATTGAATTTAGAACTACCTGCAGTACTATTGATCTAGCCCAGGATTTCCCATTTTTAAAATCCTATTATCATTGAGTCAGAAGGTTGACTAGTGACACTGAGGTAATGTTTGGATAGTTTTCTTTGGGTAAAAAGAAACTATTTTTTTCTTTGTTAAAAAAGGGGCCGGAGCGATAGCCCAGCGGTTAGGGTGTTTGCCTTGAATGCGGCCGACCCATGCTGGCCTGGGTTCAATCCCTGGCATCCCATATGGTCCCTCGAGCATCGCAGGAGTAATTCCTGAGTGCAGAGCCGGGAGGGGGGAGAGGAAGCCAGGAAGGAAGAAAAAAGAAAGAAAGAAAGAAGGAAGAAAGAAACTGTAGATCACATTTAAATAGAAATCCAGGAATCTTAAGTTATTTAATACATTAGTTAAGAAAATACTCATTTTCTGGATTGTTGCTCTCATTTGGTAGTTATGTATAACTGTTGATGCTTCTTAAAGAAGTTATTGTTATGGGTCTGAATTTCCAAAAAAGTACATATTTGATTTTTACCAAAGCAGTCTGTGGTTGAGAATTATTGAGTACTCATTTTGTTGAGGAGTGGATACAGTTACTAAAACCAAGGTATTACCCACTTGAAAAAAAATTTTTTACCCAGTGGTACACATCTAAGAATTGTTTTTAGAAGTTCTTTTCCTCTTTTCCCCCTTTCCTTTGTTTTTCAGACATGAAGAGCAGCCAAGGCCTTTTGTGTTGCATAGTTGCTTGAGGAGCTCAGATGATGAAGTAAGATTTCTCCAAACATGTTCTCAGGTTCTGGTGTTTTGTCTCGCCCCTCGAAGGATGTCCAGTCCCTCACCATACGTATATTGCTTACAGAAATACTCACAAGAAAAGGTAGATATTTATAAGTCATTGATATTACTAATGCCATGATAATTGTACAGATTAATATGCTGTATGCTAATGTAATAATACCTGATGTGACATCTATGCAGACCTTGAGTACTCTAATTCATACAGAAATTAAATTTTTTTTTAAATTTCAAGTTTTGGTATCCCTCAAACAGGCATCATAGCCATGCCAAACCAGAACACTGTATTTGCCATATTGCCATTCATTTATTTTGACTCAAGATAACCAGACTTTATGCTTTCCACAAGGAAGTGTTTATGTGTGATGGCTTTGAGTTACTCATGCCAGCAATGAGTTAATGAATGATTGTTCATACTCAAACTGCAAGTGTACTTATTTAAAATTGTTTTGCACGAGATTTTGTTGATAATACTTATTCTTGGGATAAATGAAGTAAGGAACTATAATATGGCTGCTAGACAAAAAGTAAAGTAATCCAGGGGAAAATGATTAGCTTGGATGAGAAAACTGGAAGAAGTTTAAGAGATGGTGTAAGAGAAATATCCTGTCTCAGAAATATCCTGTCTCAGAATCTAAAACAAGCAACCTTGTATTTGATACGTGCTAATTGAACGCTTCCTGTAATCTCAGGATTGTATTCATATCTCAGGATTTGTCCTTTTGTTGTCACACAAGACAGTGTTCAGGTCTTACTCCTGACTCTGAACTCAGGATTCGCCCGGCGGGCTCAGGGGATCACATGGGCTATCAGGAATAGAACCCAGGTTGGCCATGTGCAAAACCAGCACCCGACTCACTGTACTGTTTCTCCAGCCAGGGTTAGTTATTTCCGGTTCATTTGTTAATACATCCAACCACAAAGAAAACGAGACCATTGAAACTAAAAGTTAGCAGAATAAGCTTGTAATAGTGTTAACTGACTTTTTAATAACTTCTTCCTTGAGATCTGCTTTCACCAATTGGGATAATGTTGAGCTTTTAATCCTTTGGCAGAAAGAATCTATCAAGCCTAAAGAAGACAGAAGAGAGAAATCCATATACTTAATTTTGATAGCTTTGCTAGCAGCTCGGCCCGAATGACTTTTCTTTCATTATCCCTTTGCATTTGAGTCATTTATTATGACTCAGTAGCATACTCACAGGGACAGGCGACTCTTTGTATGCGTGTGTCTGACGCTTATGCACCTGTTGGAATATTTGAATCCCACCTTTTAGAGGTGAAAATCATTTTTCCCAAATGTTTCTGTTTTAATGATCTAATGTAAAAATAATTCCTTTAATGATGACTCTTTCTCAGTGGTACTTTTTTTTCTTCCCACAGTCTTGAAGCCAGTAGTGGATTTACTTAGTAATCCCGATTATATTAACCAGATGCTGCTTGCCCAGTTGGAGCGCAGAGAGCAGATGAATGAACATCACAAAAGAGCCTATACCTATGCTCCTTCCTATGAAGAATTCATCAAGCTTATTAACAGCAATTCTGATGTGGAGTTCTTGAAGCAACTAAGGTATTTGGTCTTGAATTATGGCAATAGTTGCTAATTATCATCTGCTTTGTTAAGTGAATAAAAAACGTGCTTGTCAGGGAAGCAAAACGAGGCAAGAGTAATAATAATTTTAATATTCGATGACAATTTTGTGCACCTTTTCGAGGAGTAGTTTTAGTATTTTTAAGGTCTCATATTTGTGTTAAAAAATCAGATTTTACGACAATATGCAAAAGAAGAGAGAGAGAGAAGAGAAATTTCCTCCAATAGGAGGTGGGGAAAACTGGGGACATTGGTGTTGGGAAATGTGCATGGGTGGAGGGATGTGTGCTGGAACACTGTATGATTGAAACCCAATCATGAACAGTTTGTAATTCCATATCTCACAGAGATACAATAAAATTAAAAAATCAAAGAATGTTAACCCACCATCTCCTAAATATGTTCTGGCTTATAAAAAAAAGGTAGAGTAAAAAAAAAAATCAGATTTTACTACACTGGTGTTATTCAGTTGTTTAGAGTCTCTGCTTAACTGTCTGGTTGGTTATTAACACAGAAGACCATTAGAACTGTTATGTACAAAGTTATTGATAGTTGAGTGTTAGGCATATAATAGTTCAACGCCAGTTCTACCACCAGTCAACTTCCCTCCACCACTGTTTCCATATTCCCTCCCTACCCTGTTCCTGCTTCTCAACTTGACAGGCCCTTTATCAACTTTCATTGGTTGCAGCTTAGATCTTATGTTTTTCAGTTTTGTTGAGATGTATTTTGGATATATGGTGATACCAGTCACCCATATAACCAGTATAACTAAAGCCCTGATGCCTGTTCACCTATTACTTCTCATTCTCTTTAATCTTCCCTTGACTTCTTTCCTTCTCTGTCCTTTGTAAACACTGGGGTCAGGGACCAGAACGATAGCACAGTGGGGGAGGGCGTTTGCCTTGCACATGTCCAATCTAGGCTTGATCCTCGGCATCCCATATGGTCCCCGAGCACTGCCAGAGTAATTCCTGAGCGAAAGAGCCAGAGAAAAAAACAACCCACAGGGCTCAGGGGTGATCTAGGCATGCACCTTTTGCTTTAGTACATTGAAAGGGATTTTTTTAAAAATATTGTACCAAACATTGTTGTTTTTTTTTTCTTAGAACAATCAAGAGGGTTTAGGTTTGAGAATAAAGGATTGTTAATTGCTTTGAGAAAATACATGTGAAAAAAAATGTCCCAACAGTCTCTTTTGTAGGGGGAAAATTAGTCTCCCCTTTCTTGGGATATTTTTTGGTGAGTGCATGTTTTTTTTTTTCTCTCTCTCTCTCTCTCTCTCTCTCTCTCTCTCTCTCTCTCCTGTTTTGGAATTTTGTACCTGGAAATGCTCAGGGCTTAGTTCTGGGAGGGTTTTCGGGGACCATACATGATGTTGGGAATCAAACCGGGACCTTCCATGTACAAGGCAAGTGTCTTAACCCCTGTACACTCGTGTTATTTATTTTTCTTGTGACAGTATTTGCAATTATAGTATAATTAGGTTGTATTGTCAGTTTGTGAATTTTGTAGGTTTCTGTTGTTGTCTGCTTTAGAGACCCTCCCTGAGTGAAAATTCTTGGGGAAGAAAGGAAACTATGATATGCCAGTTTTGCTCTATTCACTGTTTTTTGTATATTCAAAGACTGCACCATCACCACTAATGCCGCAGTACTTTCACTGCGCTATCACGAAACCCTGTACCATCAGCAGTGACACCAGCCTCTGGCAGCTACTGCTCTGCTTTCTGACTCCGATGTGCCTGTTACATACATTTCATGAGCAGGAGCCATGCAGTCTGTGGCTTTTTATGAAACTTTTTTCCCCCGCTCAGCTTACTTTTAAGATTCATTCTTGCGGCAGTGCATATTACTTTTCCCCAAGTAATATTCCCTGAATGAACAAAGCATCTTTTATCAATACATTGGTTTATAAACTGTTGGCTTTTGAGTGGTCCTTGAGCGTCTTTAATAGCATTATCTGTGGCTGTTGTTGAGAGTTGAAGCACTGTAGATTTCTAACCTCTTTCTGCCACCCTCCTTCCTGGTATGTGCCTACCAGCAAGAAGTTAGACAGCCACCATGAAGGGATGCGCCTTCTGGGCATTGTTTCTGTTCCCCCTGAACAGAAACAACATGTATTCTCTCTTCTGTCCTCCACCTTGCTGTTTGGCTTTGTGTTTTCAATAGCAGATGCAGTGGGGAAGGATACTGAGAAGTGTGTTGATATTTGAATGCTTAAACTGTTTACTCCATTCAAATAAAATTGATGTAACTACTAAGTCCAACTAACTATATTCCTTAGACACTTTCATCTGATTGTGTAACTCTTTGGAGGTAGAATTCTAACTTCCACTGAAAAGATAATCAAAATTCTCTTGTAGCATTGCATATTGAGAGTTGCTTTCTGAATATTAATCCCACATTATCCCAAGGCAACATTCCCTGAGTGAAAGACTAGCTCCTTGGGCTTTGTTATATGACAGGTTTTTGGCAGCTTTATTTGATATGACATCGTTTACCTATGGGGAAGTTATCCTTATTCATCGTCTCTTGGGAACATGTTGCTTTGTATTACACTTGTCACACAATGGGAACTAGAAGGGCTACCTGGCTCTTGTCTCAGAAAAGAAGGTAATGCTGCATGTATTCTTTAATTATGTGTCTTTCCATTGTTTATGTGATAGAAGAATCTCTCTCTACTCAAAGGCAAGTCTGCTTACTATTTTTGAAAAATGTTTGAAACCTTATTTAAACACGGTGAGTTATAAAGTTGTTTATAATACAGTTGTTTCAGTATTCAGCATTCCAACACCATTCCCACCACCAGTGTGGCCTTCCCTCCGCCATTGTCCCCAGGTTCCCATCCCCTAATCCTTCCACTTAGCAGGCACGAAATAATTTACTTCATATTGCTTGTTACAACATATATCTCACAATGGTGTTACTAAAGCCATTGTCTGAGGAGTGACTGAGCTGTTAAGTGCTAGCTGAGCTTCGTGTTCTTGGTTTTGCTCACTGAGCTTAGTGCGCTTCCATGAAACTTTCCCGTCCAATTTCCTGTGCCCCTGCTGCGCTGTCAGTTCTGTGAAATTTGGAAATGTTTAGGAGCTGTGGAACTGGGATAATTTAGCAGGTTGGTGTCTCTTCCTGTTAGTCATGGAGCTGGGCCATTTATATACTGGAGGAAGTCAGGTGTGGCTGGGACACTGGGCCTCCTGGCAGGGCAGGCACTCCACCAGCCCACATCCCGAGAAGGCTTCAGAGCTCTCGGCCTGGGGACTGGGCCGACCCGAGACTGGGCCTACTCAGCGTGGTGTCTTTCCCCACTTGCTATTTTTGACAGGTAGAATTGCTTCTTCTCAGACTGCTGTCTAAAACTGACATCAGTGAAGCTTGTCAGCCTGCATTGCACTAACGTAGTTGCCTTCTTCAATCACAGTCTAAGCGCCTCTGTTATTTTTCCAGTACAGTTCAAGTACTCGGATGTCAGACTTGATTAGCCACTTAGGTTACCCTCCTTACTCTTCTCCCAGTAAAGTTTGGGATGGGATGGGTAAGTCAGGAGTGTTTTATTTAGACGCTAGTTGATGAAGCCACCACTTTTATTTCATACTTTTTCTTTTTCAATTTTTTGGGGCAACATCCCGCTTTGCTCAGGTGAGAATTACTGACTTTGTTCTTGGTGACCCTTGTCATGTTGGGGATTGAACCTGGGCCTCCAAATGCAAAAGTTTGATCCAATTTTGCGGCCAAGTACTGCCTGTTCTTTAGAGATATCTCAGGGGGCTGGGGGGGGGAGAGAGAGAGAGAGAGAGAGAGAGAGAGAGAGAGAGAGAGAGAGAGAGAGAGTACAGCAGGAGAGGCGTGTGGCTTGCGTACACCAATCAGGATTTGGTATCTGGCACCGTGTATTTCCCTTAAGCTCTCCCAGGAGTGATCCCTGAGTGCTGAGCCACCATTCATCCCTGAGCACCACGAGGTTTGGCTCTCAGACAGAACAAAACGGAAAAAAATCTCTGGAGGGGCAGAGAGATAGGACAGCAGGAAAGATGCTTACTGTGCATGCACATGACTCAGGTTTGATCCCTGCATCACAGATGTTCCTGTAAATAAATGGACTCCCCCTTTATTTATTTATTCCTTCATTTTGTGTTTTGGAGTGAGAGGCTCATTCAGGACTGTTCTCAGGCTTACTCCTGGCTCAGTGCTCACTCCTTATGGTACTGGGGATGGGGGGGAGGGACCAGGGGTGGCACTGGGGATTGAAGTGGAGTTGGCTATGTTGTCTCCTCATCTAAAGAGCAAAATAAAGTTGGAAATAGAGAGGAAATATTAGTAATGAATAAAAAGTCTAAACTTAAAGAGATAAAGAGCTATTTAGCCTGTGAAGGGAGAAATCTTTTAGAGGGTGCTTTCTGAGATTATGTGGTTTCTCTCTGAGCAGGATAAAGCAAGAGGAGTTGGGTGAAGGAAGGGGTTAGTTTAAGAAACCATAATTAACATTGACGTGGATAACTGAGGGAATTTGCTAATTAGTTTTTCTTTAGGTTAACACCTAGGGGACAGGTTCTCATTTCTGCATTAGATTAGGTGCATTTGTACCAGAACAAACTATATTTAAAACTCTGGATTTCATAAGATGGCATTCTTCTGTGAGGAATTTACTTATCAGGATGTTCAGTGTTTTGAACAGCTATTCTGAAAATATATTGTGAATCGCAAGTAGTAAATAGAATCTCATTATAGCAGAACATGAAAAAAAATTTGAGCCTACCTTAAGACAAACTAATGCATACGGACAGAAATGAATAAGTTCACCAAAAAAAAATGCTAAGGAAAAGGTTAGTGTGGGTGGACAAGGAAATGGAACATCAACGTGTAAAACAAAGAGAAGTCTGGCATAATTTTATGAAAAGAATAAATGAATATAAATTTAGGTTTTAAAACTCATTATAATACAAGACTGCCTATGAAAAGTATTCAAAGGGATCTTTTAATTTTATGGAAAAATGAAAGTACATTGTCTTCTACTAGTGGCTGAGAAATAGCAAAGTGTACAGATGGTGGGAGTTAGATCAGCAAACACAAGTTATTTTCATTTAGGAAGAAATGTAAGTACTGGTGACAAGATAAAATTTAATATAAGAAGAGGGAAATTTTGGTGTCACTTATCACTTGTCTTCCTGTTATTCATCGATTTACTCGAGTGGGCTCCAGTAACATCTCCATTCATTAGGAATGAGGTCCATTTTTGTTTTTGGCATTTTGGTGTAAAGAAATTTATGATTGCTATAAGATAAAAAATTCATTTTGCCCTTACAGCTAGACCCATACTGGCCCTGGCCCTACAGGAAAGGTGGATCTGTTTTAAGAATGGCAGCTTGTACCACCAGTCAGCCAATGTAAAGCATGACTCAGCTCAAGATCTGCATTTGTCTAAGTGTTCCTTGCCACAACTATCATTTACAATTGTTTGACTGGGGAAAATAACTAAAATTAGATTGTAGTGAACACGAACCAGTTTCTGATGGGCAAGCGGAACACAGTGTATTTTTTGGGGGGTGAGGAGGCCAAATAGAGTGCTCCTCACACTCTGTCCTGAGGTCGGAACCATCTCACGACTATGGAGTAAAGCAGTGAGGACCAATGTGTCACTCTCATTGCCGATAGAGCCTGAAGAATATGGTATATATATGCACTCTTGTGCTAAATTCATGTCTCAGAATGAGACACTTTCCCCACTAGCAATGCCAGACCAGTAGCAATACCAGACCATTGCCTCCGTGTCACTGGTTGTCTTCCTCCCCATCTCTCAGAGTCCATGTGCTGGCCGAAAACACACCCTCTGAGGAGAGAGAACCGGAAGGGCTGTGCTTCACAGGCCCCCTTCCTCCTTCTCCTGTAGTCAGATTGAAGATCTCTTCCTTTATGAGGGAGTGGAGAACTGGAGGATGCCAAGTGTGGCACTTCTTAACTGTAGAACACAACATTAAGAGCTATTAGAGGAAGAGTGGGCAGGTAGTGTATTTTCATTAAAAGAAAAAAGGGGCGGAACAATAAACATATAAGTCATATAAACAGTGCAATAGGGAAGTCAGACAAATAGTGGAATAATTAGAAGGGCTGGGTTGTGATCACATACCTTTTAAAATATAGAACTCATGGGCCAGAGTAATAGTGTTTGATAGGGCTCTTGCCTGACCCCTCATCACTTGAGCCCCTCCAGGAGTGATCCCTGAGTACAGAGTCAGGAGCAAACCCTGAGCACTGCCAGGTATGGCCCCCAAATCATATACACACATGCATTTGTATGTGTGCATGCGTATGTGTTTGTGTGTGTGTATGCTGAAAATGTAGCTTCCACTCTCCTGACCTAACACAAGCCCAGTAACCTGGCTTGTACCCCACTCTGCGTGGTGGCCACACCTGGACTTCAGACTTGGTTTGACTTTTGCTTCTACAAACTTTTGGTAAACTACATAAACAATGTTATTTTTGCTTGCATTGTTGTGGGGACCACACCTGGTTTAGGTCTGAGGATCAACAGGGCCACACCTGGCCACACCTGTGATAGTGAAGATATGCTGGGGATCAAACCCGAGGCATCACAAATGGTGGAAATAGTTGATATAAAAATAGGAGGATCCACTAGTTCAAAACTAGATCCAGTCAACAGAAAAGTTGTGGCTTTCTTGTTGTTATTTAAAGGGCGATCCACTTCAGACCCACAGCTGTGCTGCTCGGCCGGCCCCATGTGGAAGCAACCCATGGAGCTGACCTCCCGGTAAGGGGCTCGACCAGCCCCTGGCCAAGTCCAACATTGCTCCAAGGGTTTGCTCTCATGAGCGGGGAGAGACCATGCTGGCTGTACTCGGAGTGGAGTTTTGGGCCCTGCCCTTTGCTCCGCCTCCATGCCAGTTGCCCCAGAAGAGAGAGACCCACCCACGCCAGACCAACAGATCCCTTGGTGCACGTGATACTTTTTGAGGATGCTGATTTTAGCATAAGGTTCTTCTCAAAGTTCTTTCACATTTATACATAGTAAACAGTTCTAGATAGGTTTTAACTGATACCAGTAAGCCTAGCAAGAAGCCAGAGCAAACCACACATCATGCAGTCAGTCATTCTCAACATCCAGACTCCATAGTTCCTCAGAGCTCCATCCAAGAGAAAACCTGATCTTCCCCCTTTAAGTTTCATCAGTAAATGCTCGAGTTGAGAACCTTCTACTGAGACTATACCACCTCCATGGTAAAGCCTGGCAAGCTACCCGTGTTTTATTTACTTGTTATGCCAAAAACTAGTAACAATTATGGACCTCAGTTCCATGACCTGAAGAATGGTTTGGGCTCCTCCTGTCCCTGGAGCAAGTAGATGCCCTTGGGTTACACTTGCTTGTGACAGGACTTATGGAGATGTTACTAGTGCCCACTAGAGCAAATCGATGAACAATGGGAAGACAGTGACAGTGATTTAAAGGGCACTAGCTAAGGGGTGGTGTAGCTACTCTAATCTACAATTTCTCTGGACTCTGGAAAGCTGATCATGAGTATGTGGTCATGTGTGGTTATTTGGGGAATATTGAACAATGTAAGCAACATTAAGAAAACAGATTGGCTTGTCTCTTGGGTGGAACTCTGACAAGATGTGGAATCCGGACATTGAAAATGGCGCCTGCCATCATTTTTTTTATAGGGTTGGATTTTTTCTTGTAAAGTTCCACCAATGCCTTATATATCTTGGATATCAACCCCTTATCTGATGGGTATTGCATAGTTTTTCCCAATCTGTGGGCTGTCTTTGTATTCTGATCACAGTTTCTTTTTGAGGTGCAGAATCATTATAATCCCACTAGATGGTCTTGACTAAATTGAGGAAAGTTCATTCAACTACCATTTTATTTTATTTTATTTTATTTTATTTTTATTTTCTATACCGAATGTTCATTATTTCTTTTCTTTTCTTTATTTTTTTAACAATTACAAAAATGTTCATGTTTGGGTTTCATCCATACAGTGTTCCAGCACCCATCCCTCCACCAGTTCCCATTTCCTGACACCAGTGTCCCCAATTCCCTCCACCCTCCCCTAGCCTACCTCCATGGCAGGCTCTTTATTTCTTTCTCTTTCTCTCTATCTCTCTTTTTCCTTCCCTTCCACATTGTGGATTATAATACATTCATTAAAAGGTTGTCATGTGTATCTTTTTGCCTGTATTTAATGTTCAGTTCTAGGTTGGTATTAGGACTTCGACAATCATTAGCACACTGTTCCATTCTCTGTCTTACCTAGCCTCTGACTCCCACACGTTTGTGATAATTTCCACCTTTGACAAGACCTACTGATTCATTCAACACCCATTTTATTAATAGTTTTTATCATGAATTGTTTTTATCATGAATGCTGGATCTTGTCAAATGCTTTTCCTGAATCTATAGATATGATAATTTTTATGTTTTCTTTAATTGATATGGTGTAATATGTTAAATAACAATTTTTAGATAGTTTTTAGGGTTTCAGCTTTTTAATTTCTGCTCTAAGCTTTGCTACTTCCTTCATTCTGCCCTGGTTTCAGCTCTTTTCGTTGGTCATTTTTCAAGAGGTTAAGCTATTCATGTGGGTCCTTTCTTCCTTCCTGATAAATGCCTGCAGAGCTATAAACTTTACTCTTACACTGCTTTTGCTGTATCCCACAAGTTCTGGTAAATTGTGTCCTCATTCACATTTGTTTCCAGGAATCTTTCAATTTCCTCTTTGATATCCTCTCGTACCTACTGGTTGTTCAGTAGTGAGCTGTTCAGTTTCTAGGGGCTTAATTTGATTCTCCATTTCTGTGTGTGATTCACTTCTATTTTTAGTGTTTTATGGTATGAAAAGATAGCTGATACAATTTCTATCCTTTTAATTTTATGGAGGTATGTTTTGTGGCCTAGCATGTGGTCTATCTTGGAAAGTGTCCCATGTGTACTGGAGAAGAATGTGTATCCATATTGCAATCCACAATGTGTAAGAGAAGAGAGGGGGGAATAAAGAACCTGCCATAGTGGCAGGCTAGGGAAGGGAGAGGGAATCGGGGGCATTGGTGGTGGGAAATGGGCAATGGTGGAGGGATGGGTGCTGGAACACTGTATGACCGAAACCCAAACATGAACATCTTTGTAATTGTATATCTCATGGTGGTGTAATAAAATATTTAAAAAAAAAAGAATGTATATCCAGCATACTGGGGATAAAAAGTCCTAAATAGATCTACTCTCCCCATTTCTTCCCTCAAATAAAGTATTTTCTTGCTGAGATTTAGTCTGGTTGATTTATTGATATAGACCTTCTATTTGGTGTGAAGTTATATGTTATTGTTGTTTTTATTTATTGTAATTTTATTTAAAATTGATCAAGTTGCCAACAACAAGGGATTGGTTAAAATATTGTCATACTTAACCAATAGATTTATGTAACAATGGTATCACATCAAATTACTTACTAATGCTTGAAGTGATAACCATAAAATGATAAATTTGAAAGTCTCTAAGGCAGTAGCTCTAGCATAAATCTGACTTTGAAGCAAAAAGATAACTCTGCTTGTATAAAAAAATGGTTTTAAGGATTCACCAAAGTTTGAATGTTGTATCTGTGTATTTTCCCCTTTTGTGCAATGAACATATGTTATTTTAGAGAAAATGAAATTTGTCTGAGAATAAGGAAGTAAAATCTGCCTCTTGTTTATCAGGCTGGGATGAGACACTAAAGCCATCTATAAAGTTAACAGGAAACAGTATTTCTTCCAAGTGCACTCAGGCTGAAATTTATGTCTGTGTTTCCTTTCTTTGAGTGACTTTGCTTTCTTATGAACTCAGAAAGAAACTTTAAAATTTTTTATTATACCACCATGAGACATACAATTACAAAGATGTTCATAATTGGTTCTTGGTAATACAGTATTCCAGCACCCATCCCTCCACCAGTGCCCCATTCCCACCACCAGTATACCCACACCCCTCCCACCCACCCACAGGCTGCCTCAATAGCAGGTACCCCCTTTTCCTCTCTTTCTTTCTCTGTCTCTGCATCTCTCTCCCTCTTCTTTTACACATCGTGACTAACCCTGCAGATATTTAGGGTTTATCATTTAAGTCTCTTCAGAAAGAAACTTTGCTCTTTAGAACCTTCAGCTGTAAAACTTGGCTCTTTAAAATTCTCAGTAAGCAGAAGTGACAGAGACCCTGAGAAATAGCACACAGTAACCCCAATGCAGAGCAGCAGAGAGTGGTTCTACACTCAACACGGCCTCTCTGTGCTGTGTGGGACCTGGGATCCCGAATGTGTCCTACTGTGAACCTGTCACTGCAGGCTTCACTTAGGTTTCATCTTCTTTCCACCCATCCATGTCTCTGAGTGTTTTTTATTCTTATTGTTCAGGACACCCCTCCACCTCCCAGGTTCCTCTTTCTCATCATTGAACCGTGTCAGACTCAGCAACCACTTGCATGCAAAAGTGATTATCAATCTGGGGCCAGCGTGACAGTGCAAAACTGGAGTGCATACTTTCATCCAGCTCAATCCAAGAGTGCTGAGCAGTACTTCATGGTAAAAAAAAAGCTACAGAATTTGGAGTCAGAGAGATATAGCTCAAGAAGCTGAACAAGTGTTTTGCATGTAGATTGAATAAGGATTCAATCTCTAACACTGCAAGGAACAACCCCAGAGTCAGGAGTAGCCTTAGATCATTTTAGAAATATGCATTCTGGGGCCGGGCGATAGCCCAGCGGGTAGGGCATTTGCCTTGCACGCGGCTGGCCCATGCCGGCCCGGGTTCGATCCCCGGCATCCCATATGGTTCCCCAAGCACCGCCAGGAGTAATTCCTGAGTGCAGAGCCAGGAGTAACCCCTTTGAATCACCGGGTGTGACCCTAAAAGCAAAAAAAAAAATGCATTCTAACTATTTCTGCACTCCTAACCAAGAGAGCATTTATGAGTTCATGAAGTCTTGATTCTTGAGTCACTTTTGCACCAGCAAGGCCATTATCTTTGTCTTGAGGAAGAATGATGCTTCTGTGCTGGGTATCTCCCCAGAAGACCAGGGAAGCCTGGGTCCGTCAAGGAGAGCCAACACTGGAGCATATTGTTATTGTACGATTTTGTTGAGAATGAAAGTCACACATTGTTGGCCTTGCCTTTGGTATCAGAAGAAGGTGAATTGTACAGGTTCAGTATTCATCTTCTAATGCTTCTGGCCTGCCACGAGGGGGCTCTGGTATGTACAAGATGAACTGGTAATAAATCTTGGGTTTCTCTCACCTCCTGTCAATGTGTTAGCGAAGTCCATCTCTGCCTTGGTGAGTATAGAACGCTTAACATGAAGCAAGATGTAAAGGCCAGAAGCAAAGTTTAAAGAGCTAAAGAAGTGAATAGGAGCCAGTATTTTATTCTGCAGATGTGAAGAACCTAAGAAGGTTCAGAGAGGAATGATACAGACCGAGGGTTCGAGATTAAACATTTCTACTGATTACAGGATAGACTTTTGTACAAGGGGGGAGAAGCAACAGAGCAATGGCCAGGAGTCAGGAAAGAGCCTGGATATTTCTGTGGCCTGTTCTAGCAGAGTAGATATCTAAGAGGGGATATAGAAGGCAGTGAAACCGGAAAGACAACTTGGCAGTGGCCATGCTTATATGCACCGAAGGATAATCATTAGCATGTGTTGAATCTTAGGGTGACAGGAAAACGTTCATGTGAGCTTTGAAGTCAGGTAGGCAGCTCCCTGTTGTAATTTTAGCTTGCATGTTTAAAAGCAGTGAGCCCTTATACAGATTTCTTAATTCACCTGAATTCCAATTTTCTTCTTTGTGGTATAGGGATAATTACAGTTTCTTATTATGAGGCTAAATAAGATTATGTAGATTAAAATAGCAGGCATCTGTATCCATATTGAAGTAATCCATAAATGTTAGCTGACATTATGTTGGTTTCATTAAAAAAAATTAACTCTTTGCTCAGAAGGTGTGTATTTCCTTCATCACCATCAATGACTCATTTGTTCCAGAGTGTGAATCACTAGGAATATAAAAAGGCCCAGATTGTTTAGAATAGTATTTGCACCTGTTCAATGTTGCAGATGTTAAATCTTGTTCATTTAGCTCACTGTCCTGTCAGTTTGAACTGCTTTTACAGAAATACAGAAAGCACATAAATCTTTCAATTACTTGGGGTTCTGTGGGGATTAATTTAAAATATATCTGTATAAAGGAGCTGCTTGTTGAGCTTTATGTCTTCACACAGTGCTTCCATCCATGTTGTAAAGCCTTGTTGGTATCAGGAAGCAAAAAGCAGTTGTTTGGTTCAGAGCTCCAGCACCAGTATGCGAGGCAGTGGCAGGCTGGGATGCATGATTACAACTCTTGGGCACACATTAATTTTCTGTCCCAGAGGACAGGAAGGCCACGATCAGAGTTCCGGCTGGTGGCCCCGTTCTGGTCATCTTCTCACTCTGACTTCCTGGGATGGGAAGAAAACCAGTGAGCAGGAGAGCTCCCTGAGGTCACTTCTATAGGGCATTCATCTTAACACCATCTAATCACCTCCCATAAGTCCCCCTTGCAGTTACCATCACATGGGGATTAGTCTTAAGCATAAGTAGGGCAGGGAGGGGGCTTTGCAGAAGTTTAGTCCATAAAGCTCATTATTGTTTCCTGGGTACCTACCACACATTTACTGCCAAAGTAGGTCCCTTCGGACCAGGAGTTTTCAACAGAGAAACTCGAGATCTGAAGTAAAAAGGGGTAGCATGTTTTTCTAGGGACTCAGTCACAATGTTCTCGTGGCCATTAAGTGCTTCCATTTTCAAAGACGCATATTTCAAGCAAGACCCTGAACTACTATGGAGACAAACCATTCTCTTCATTAACAGTGGTCTTTGTGGAACTGTAGATTTTGAAAATCAGCAGTATTAAATGCTAGACCGTGTTTCAGAGCAGAATTAACTTAAAATTTTATTTTTTTCTATACATATTTCAAATACATTTCTTTTTTAATTTTTTTTATACCGCCATGCAATACACAATTGCAAAAACGTTCATGAATCAGTTTCAGTTGTACATTGTTCCAGCACCTGCCCCTCCACCAGTGCCCTTTTCCCACCACCAATGGCCCCCAAATTCCTTCCCCCTCCCCCAGTCTGCCCCTATAACAGGCACTTTTCCTTTCTCTCTCTCTCTCTCTCTCTCTCTCTCTCTCTCTGTGGCTTAACTTAAAATGTTAGAGAGGAGAAGTACAGTTATGGACAAGTGGGGCTGGATAAGCTCTCAGTAAAGAAATAGGACACGTAAGATCTTGTAGTGAACAATCCTAGGAGGACTCTGCATGAGCAAATACCCGGGGAGAGACTCCTGTTTTGATCATCTGTGTTGTAAAGCCTTGTTGGTATCAGGAAGCAAAAGCAGTTGTTTGGTTCAGAGCTCCAGCACCAATATGCGAGGCAGTGGCAGGCTGGGATGCAGGATTACAACTCTTGGGCAGTCTTGGAGGGGCTGAACAAAGGAGAGATGAGGGGTGAAAGTGGTCTTTTGGGGACGTGTTTTCGTGGGAATGCCCAAGATGGTGTGAAGATGGAGGACGGAAGTGAAGGACACAGTTGCTCTGTACCCATTGCAGAGAGCCACAAGGAAGGCATGAGTGTAGGGTGCTTAATCCATAGGTTCAAGAAGACCTTCAAAGTCCAGTCAATTAGACTTTGAGGCTGGTATTTACCAGCTTGGCAGATAGCCGAGATGATAGGGTTTTGAGAATAGAAAGATGCTTATACTTGGTAGTAAGGGAGTAAAGAAAGCTTGCTACTGCCAGGAGTAATTCCTGAGCAAAGCACCAGGGTAGGGCCAGAGCGATAGCCCAGCAGGTAGGGCGTTTGCCTTGCACGTGGCGGGCCCATGCCGCCGGGTTCGATCTTCGGCATCCCATATGGTCCCCGAGCACCGCCAGAAGTAGTAATTCCTGAGTGCAGAGCCAGGAGAAACCCCTGAGCATTGCCGGGTGTGACCGAAGAAAGAAAGAAAGAAAGAAAGAAGGAAGGGAGGGAGGGAAGGGAGGGAGGGAGGGAGGGAGGGAGGGAGTAGCTTGCTATGTAGAAGGGGTAGTTTATTTTAAACAGAGAAAGGGAATTTAGAGAAAGTTTTGTTTGTTTTTGGCCCACCCTAGTGTCTATTTAGGGTGCTACTTGCTAGTGCTGGTTCCGTGGGTTGATCCTACTGGTACTCAGGAGCAAAGCAACATTCCAGACCTGTAAACTGTCTCTCTGGCCCAAAATGTAGTGCAGGATTTTTAGGGTTTTTGTGTTTGTTTGTTTGTTTGTTTTGTTGTTGTTTTCTGTGGTGCCAGAGTTTCATACATGCAAGGCAACTGCCTATTGCTGAGCTACATTCCAAGCACTTGGGGAAAATTTTAATTGATTCATTTTTCTGCCATTTAATACAAGTGAGCCATCATAGTTGTGTGATCCTGTGGGTTGAACTCAGAGCTTTACAATCCTGTGGATTAAACTCAGAGTAAGGCATGTGCTCTGCTACGCAGGTGCATCCAAGCTCCTATCTATTTTGCATTGTAGCCCTGACACATATATTTACAAGACTAATGTACATGCCATTTTGTAGTTGAGTCAGTGTGTCATTAACATTTATTTGTTTGGGAGGGATACACCTAGTGGTTATCAGGGATCACACGGACTCTGTGCTAAGGGATCACTTGGATCACTCCTGATTGTACTCAGGGGACCATACAGGGTCCCAGCAATTGAATCCTGCTCAGCCACACGTAAGGCAGGCACTCAACCTGGTGTACTATCTCTCTAGCCCCACAAATAGTTTTTGCATAGTCTTTAAAATAATTTTCTTGGAAGAGAGCTTTTGCTTTAGTTTAATCTGTCCCCAGAACTTCCTGAACATAGAAGACATTATTGGTGTCATTTATCCTGTGTATCTAGAATATATGATAAAATTAACGAATGTGTATTTAATGACCATGTAGATTACTCTAACACTTTTCTGTGTAGAAATTACTGCATAAAGCATCTTGAGATTGGGATTGTTGTGTGAGAAGACAGATAGCAATGCACAAGGAGGAGTTTGAAGGCAAGTGCAAGAATTGAGTGAAAACTCAATTCTTTCCATTCCTAGAGCCTTAAATTCACGGCTGAATTAAAATACTGGTTATGGAATGTAAGGCTAATGATGTAAACCTTGTGCCCACTTGATAACTTGCAGAAGTTAACCGTAAGAGCAATTTTTTTAAATATTTTATTATTCCACCGTGAGATATACAATTACAACGTTGTTCATGTTTGGAGGTTTTGGTCACAGAGTGTTCCAGCACCCTGCCCTCCACCAGGGCCCATTTCCCACCACCAATGTCCCCAATTACTCCCCCCCTCCCATAGCCTGCCTCCATGGCAGGTTCTTTATCTCTTTTCTCTCTCCCTCGCTCTCTTTTTCTTCTCTTACATATTGTGGATTGCAACACATACACTTAGAGGCCATCATGTGCATGTATTTAGTGCTCAGTTCTAGGTTGGTATTAGCCCTTTTGACATTTATTTGCATATGTTCCCATAAGAGCAATTTTTTATGCTTTAACATTATTTGGAGGAGTGAAAGTTATTCAGTCAAAAAGAATTTTGATCATAAATGTCTCAGCAAGATTTCCACTCAGAGAACATTGCTTAACTGTATATTTATCTTAACATTATCTTCCCTTATGTATGTGTCTTTGAGATCTCCCAGTTGAAATGGCGTTTAGCAATTTGATTTCATTACAGTGACTTAAAGAAATTAGGGATTTATTTTCCTCATATAATAAGCTGTCCTGATGTTATTGAAGACCTTAAATTTCATTCTCTATTCACTATTTTTAAAATGTGGTACCAGGGACCAAACAAAGGACCTGGTATATACAAAGCATGCATCGTATTGCTTAGCTGTGTCTCCATTTCCTAAATCACAATCGTATTTTGTATCTTTCATCCTCATGGCTGCAAAGTAGCTACTGTACCTTCATCCTATTGCATCCGTATTTCCTGTAGGGAAATAAGGGAAGAGCAAGGGCAGGGCTTGTCTATAGAGACTGTCTCTTTTAGTAAGGTTTCCTGCGCACCCAACTCCCCAGTACATTCTCCTTATATGTCATATGCAGAACTAGGTCAAATAACTGCTTCTAATTTCTAGGCTATTGGTGAGTATAGTCAGCAGGGTGTACTGCTTTCCTCAATAGCGCTGTGGTTCTATTAGTGCAGAAGAAGGGAAGCAAAATGTTGGCAATCAGCAGTATCTATCACAGTCTCCAGCTGACATGCTGATAGCAGTTCTAATAGCCTATTTTTTGAGTTGGTGATAGACAGGCTTGGATTACACAAGAGAAGGAGAGTCAAAAGATAAACTTGGGAGGAGTCCAAAAATAACTATGACTGTGGGAAACTTGGGTCTCTCTGATTTGGGCCTTTACTTGAAAAGTCAAAGAATAGATCTTATATTGAGTTCTAAAAGTCAGCCAAATATAGCATTAGGTGTTACACTGCAATAATTATGTTAAGATTTAATGTTCATTCTATTACAGACAGACTCATAGTCTTAAGGGCCCTAACATCCAGCACTGATGAGATATTGGTTGGCACTGTTGCCCTCAGATTAAAGGCAGGCAGTTGTTTCATCAACAGAGTGGGTTTTGGGATATAGCAACACACACAGTTTGGAAATCATAGTCTCATGGCAAGACACATGTAACACTTCTAGAGCACATCCAGAGGATTCCCTGGAGGCTTTTGGTACCTGCAGAACAATATCTGTCCTGAATTTTGTTCCTCTAGCCAAGGCTGAAAAACAAGTGGTTTTCAGCCTATGTACACCTGATAGTGGTCTCTGGACCAGTGGTTGAATGCCACTGGTATAGAGGCTTCTCTTTCACTGGCTGTGGCATTCTCTTATTGGCTGAGCTGTTACTGGGAATTAGGAACAGCTCAGCCAATAAGGAAGCCTTTCTTTCCTTCTGGATTGGCAAATCTATGTCATTTTTCATCAAAGATGCAAGCCATTTGAGGTCTAATCAGCAGTTTGCTGTTTTTGCATGTGTGAAATCTCATTCAGATGGGATTTCTGTGTTTTTTTTTGTTGTTGTTGTTGCTTTTTTGGGTCACATCTGGCAATACTCAGGTGTTACTCCTGGCTCTGCACTCAGGAATTACTCCTGGCAGTGCTCAGGGGACCATATGGCATGCTGGGGATTGAACCCAGGCCGGCATGGGCCGGCCACATGCAAGGCAAATGCCCTACCCGCTGGACTATCGCTCCAGCCCCTCTGTGTATTAATTTTTATAAAACAATACCTAAGCTGTAAATAGCCCTTAAGAACTTCAGTTTATAAAGCCCAACTGCATAAACTCAGTTTAGCCTTCCTGTAGAGTTGTGCTCAGCACTTGCTATGTGAAACACTTGTTTTTTGACTCCATGATATCAAAGTCACACATAAACCTAGCGTCTCTGTGATACTGCATCTCAATTGTCTCTGTGCATTATAATTTCCTTGGCAGCTTAAGCATTATTACTGCCATGGTTCCATCAAAGACACCCAGTTCCTTCCACCTGCGAAAGTCTTCAAAGTGAAAAGTAAAGAAGGAAATCCCTAAGTCAGTGACAGAGTCAAATACTACAAATAATGCAGGGGCAAACACTATAGCTTTAAGAAGTATCTTAAGACGAAACCTCCCCAGCAACTCTCTGTTCTAAGGGGAATGTTCTGCTTTTACTGGCCCTGGAAAAATGTGACGGTGGTAAGAAGCTCTGATCCTCAACTTGTGCAACTGCGTGTTTAGCTTCCACCCCCTATTGTGCAGTGCAGGTTTAGGAGAGGGAAGCAATGGGCCTCGAGTCAATGGTAGGAGAGGAGGGAAGCGTGGGCAGAGGGTGGGAGAGGGTGAGCTGGGTTAAAACCTCCAAGTTTCTCGTTGAGGGACCAGGTGGTGATGCTTCTGGCTCGGCTGATGGGAGTAATTTCCTGGTTCCTGCACTGGGGACTCAGTGACGACTCCCATGAAGCACAGGGCCCAGTCTGTTGTCAAATGGACTCTGTGTTAGCTGGATGGGATTGACCATTCTTGTGTCACATTGTTTAGTATGGTATGTTCTTATGTGTGTCTCTGGAAACCGCCTTTCTACCTATTCAATCTTTCCTTTTGCTTTTTTTTTTAAATCAGGTATCAAATTGTAGTGGAAATAGTTCAAGCAACGGCAATTAGCAGCTTTCCCCAGATGAAGAGACACAAGGGTAAGAACAAGTGTGTTCTCTATCTTCATGATCCCTATCCCCCACTGTTCTGTCAGGGCTTTGGTACGAACATTCTCCTGTTGAACATTGAAAAATTTCAAATGTAGGATAAGAATATTATAGCAGAATTAAAGAAAATATTATTTCATACATTGCCTTTTAAACTTTATTCATCTGTTAATCATATAGATTATTTTGAGGATTAGTCATTCATTGGGTATTTTGTACTACTGTTTTAAAGCCATGATTTTAGAATTTTTCCTAATTGAAATGTAATCCTTAATGCAGCCATGTTTTAATCTCACAGTGCCATTTTCTTTTTTATTTACTTTATTTTGACACCATGACTTAGAACGTTTTTCACAATACCGTTGTTAGATTCATCGCTCAACACCAATCCCACCTCCAGTGTGTCCCCACCACCAGAGACCCTTTTATTTTTATGTTTTATTTATTTATTTATTTATTTATTTTGCTTTTGGGGTCACACCCGGCAATGCTCAGGGGTTACTCCTGGCTCTGCACTCAGGAATTACTCCTGGAGGTGCTCGGGGGACCATATGGGACACCGCGGATCGAACCCGGGCCGGCACAGGCCGGCTGCGTGCAAGGCAAACTCCCTACCCGCTGGGCTATCGCTCCCACCCCCAGAGACCCTTTTTTTTAAATTTTTTATTTTTACAATTACAAAGATATACAATTAAAAAGTTCATATTTGGGTTTTGGTCATACAGTGTTCCAGCACCCATCCCGCCACCGGTGCCCATCTCCCACCACCAACGTCCCCAGTTCCCTCCCCCTGACCCTATTAAATTTGATGTTTCTTTTAATTTATTTTGGAAATTATTAGGGTTTTGGAAATTATTAGAGAGGGTTTGAGCCAACCTTGCAGTGGTTGGGGAAACTCTTGACTCTGTGCTTGGGGGTCATTCCCAGCAGTGCTTGGAGGACCATCTGGTGCTGGGATTGAACTAGGGTCAGCTGCATTTAAGGCAAGCACCTTAGCCCTGGTGCTATCTTTCCAGCTCCTGTAAGGTTGTCCTTCTGATCTTCTCCCCCATTCCCTACTCTCACTCCCCAGCTTCCACCAACTCTCCACCCCTCTGACAACCACTGAGTGATAATAGTCACTCAAATGGCTCTAGTGATTTGGTCTCATAACATTACTTAACTTTCCTTTTCAGCATTTGTTCTGTGAAAAGCTTCTTTCCTTCTTCCATTCTTGTACATTAAAAAATTGTTCTCTGTGTGTGTGTGTGTGTGTGTGTGTGTGTGTGTGTGTGTGTGTGTGTTTTCTTTTTTTCCCTTCAAATTAAGAGATTTTTAACCTAGGTCTGGTACTAATAAATAAGGTATGAAGATGGTTCTCAACTATGGTTCTCAACTCCCATTTTTTACTTGGATATGGCATGTTGCCTGATGCCTCCATAAGTAGCTCTGGGTCCTTGCAGCTTAAAGTCATTTGCATTACCTTTAGGCCAGGTCCTCATGCTAAAGGGCTCCCTCTTGTGCAAATCACAATAGGAGGTTGGAGGCAGGAATGAATAAGACAGTTTGATTTTAATAACTCTTTTATATCTTATTTCTATTATCAGTCCAATGCTATCTAGTTTGGTCATAATTTCCCTTATCCCCCATAGGTCCCAGCATGGGACAGACTAGGATTTATCAGGAGGAAGCTTGGCTGCATTGGGACCACTGTTTAAGAATCAGCTCTGGTAAGATCAAAGGAGAGGTTATGCTGGTCTTTCAAAGTCAGGCCTGTATGATTCTCTCAGTAAAATTGAGAGCAGAGCACTGAAATTATCCTAGAGTAGAATGAACAAGAACCTTGTGGGTATTGGAGATAACCATCTGTTTCATGGTGTTCATGGTCTGAAATTATAATGTTATCTCCCCCATGTTATACATCCTGAGATGCTTTTGTTCTTAGGTGTGATTCCTATGCCAACCCCCTCATCACAGTGTTTTGCATTAGAGTGGGGGTAAGCCCAGGTAGGCAGCTCCCAGAAGCAGGAATCACCAGGAATTTGTCAGATGGAGCTGAGATCGGCCCTTCCCCCTCCATTTTGCCTGAGCTCGGTGGCCATGTCCAGGAGCTGCCCTGAGGCATCCAGTCATAGACGTGGCTGAGCCTCAGACGTGGCTGGGGAAACTGGAACTCGGCTCTCCCCAGGCTCAGCTGACCATGGGGCCCCCAGGAGGACAGATGGGTTTTGGGGGTGGGCCCATCACCTCTGGGGGTCCCGGAAGCAGCCGTATGAGACTCGCCCACCACACTAGCTGCCACCTTCGCTGTCCAGACACTGCAGCATATCAGCCCGCCCGGGAGGGATGCTACCTCAAGACCAGATTAACAGAGCAAAATGAGTTCGAGCCTAGGTAGGCAGCTCCCAGAAGTGGGAGGGAATCACTGGGAATTTGTCAGATGGAGCTGGGGTCGGCCCTTCCCCCCTCTATTTTGTCTGAGCCTGGTGGCCCTGCCCAGGAGCTGCCCTGGGGCGACCAGCCATAGCATGCAGAGCCTCAGATGCAGCTGGGGAAGCTGGAGCTCGGCTCTCCCCAGGCTCAGCTGACCATGGGGCCCCAGGAGGACAGATGGGTTTTGGGAGTAGGCCATCACCTCTGGGGTGTCCCGGAAGCAGCTCTATGAGACTCGCCCACCACACTAGCCGCCACCTTTGCTGTCTCGGACGCTGACCATGAGGCCTCTAAGTCGCAAGGCCACTTGCAGCCACGCGGTCCATCAAACTAGTGGAAGCAGTTATGTCCTTTAACATACTGCATTCTACGATGTGTAGGAAAGGTAGGCGGAGGGAGAGATAGAAAGGAGAGAAAAGACATACAGAACCCGCCAAGTAGTTGAGGTGTGGGAGGGGGAGGGAGGAGGGGACATTGGTGATGGGAGATGGGTTCGGGTGGAGGGATGGGTGTTGGAACACTGTAGAACCAAAACTCGACAAGAGCATCTTGCAATTGTATGTCTAAAAGTGGTGTAATTTAAAAAAAAAAAAGAGTGGGGGTAGAGGGGACTGAGGCCCTGTCAGTTAGCATTCAATTAGACCTGAGCTAGGTGTGGTTACCTGGAGATTTGCATGTGAGTGCTGGTCTTTGACTTTGAAAGACCAGCCCACAAAGGCAGGCCCGCCTTTGCCTTTTGGCATGGTTTGAGAGAGAAAAAATGTGTTTGGGGGAAGAAGCATCCATATTGGTGGGAGATTGAGTGGCAAATTGAAGGTTGGGGTGGAATCTTTTATTGAGTCACTGGCAGGGGAACAGTGTAGCAGTGAAGTGAAAGTACAGATTATGAGCAGCTCTAATATTCAGTCTCACCTCAAGGAAAACAGAACTAAGCTAGGCACCTTTCTTGACCAGAATGATCTAGGTATTGCTACAAGCCATTTGCTGCTATGGGTGGAAGGTAGTTTTTCTTTTCTTTTTCTTTTTTCTTTTCTTTTTCTTTTTTTTTTCTTTTTCTTTTCTTTTTCTTTTCCTTCCCTTCCCTTCCCTTCCCTCCCTCCCCTCCCCTCCCTTCCCCCCCCTCCCCCCCCCCCTCCCCCCCTCCCCTCCCTCCCTCCCTCCCCTCCCTCCCTCCCTCCCTCCCTTCTTTTTCTTTTTTTCTTTCTTTCTTTCTTTCTTTCTTTCTTTCTTTTCTTTCTTTCTTTCTTTCTTTCTTTCTTTCTTTCTTTCTTTCTTTCTTTCTTTCTTTCTTTCTTTCTTTCTTTCTTTCTTTCTTTCTTTCTTTCTTTCTTTTTTCTTTCTTTCTTTCTTTCTTTCTTTCTTTCTTTCTTTCTTTCTTTCTTTCTTTCTTTCTTTCTTTCTTTCTTTCTTTCTTTCTTTCTTGTGGGGGAACAGAGGGCAGTGACAAGCTACTCCTGGCTCTGGCCTCACGATCACTTCCACAGTGTTCAGGTGCTGCTTGGTGCCACAGGGAGGAGTCAGGAGCAGGAGATGCATGTCCACTGGGTCTTGGCTGGCCACATTCCCACAGTATAGTTTGGGAAGGCCTCACTTAGAGGGTGGCTTGTGAGCCAAGACTGCTGGGGGTCTGAGGGCATTTGAGGAAATGGACAGGAGCAGAAGAAGCTTGGAGGGCTTGTTTGAGGTGACCCATGTGGCTATAAAAGGGTACATTAGGGCAGGAAGCCATGTGTGATCTCAGAGTGGCCGCCAGGGACCCTGCCATGAAGGGCTCTCTGGGCACTGAGGGATCTGGGTTTGGCTCTGCATGAGGAAGGTCATCTCTGGAGGTCTCTAAACCAAGGGACTAAATGCCTACTAATTCCTACAAGTGTGGGCTCTTTTCTCCTTCTTCTTACAGGAAGGTAATTCTTGTACAGTGAATATAAATTTCAGAGGATGCTAGAAGGGGATTTCTTGTTGCCACCATCATCTCCTTCTTGGTGCCTGTCTTTGTCTTGTGAGAAAAGTGACTTTATTTTGTGGTGTTGGATTAGCCATCTAGGGTTTCTGTGACTGAGCACTTGAATGGCAGCATCTATTTCCTCACAGTTTTGACAGCCACTGGCTGGAGATCCTGGTAGTTGGCAGGATTTGGTTCCTTTTGAAGGTGGTGATGGAGGAATCCAGTTTTAGGGTTCTCTTCTTGCTTTAGCCATCTTCTGCTGTATTTACGCCCTGTTCCCTGGCTGTGGCTAATTTCCTGCAAAGAAACCAGTCATATTGTTAGCAAAAACTAGATTTGCCTGTGCCGGGCAGGTTCTTGAGAACTGTATGAAAGATTTGCATACAGAACTACTCCATAGATGAAAAGTCAGAGTTTATTGTCGAGATAAAGGTAGATGGGTTCGGGTTCCACCCCAGATGTCCAGGCCCTGGTAACGATGTCACCAGTCCTGTCCTACACCATCTACTCACCTCCCATGCACAATGGTCAGGTCTGTCCCTAAGCTGCCCATTCCAGTGGATGACTTCCATGCCTTGTCCCTGCTCTGCTCCTCTAATCTGTGTAAGCTTTCTCCAGTCTCCAGCCGTGACCACATTCACAAGGGTGAGACTCCTGTACTCAGTACCTTGTCATTTCCTGGGCATTCGAGCCCTGCCTGAACTTTACCCTGTTTGGCCCTGAGTGGCTGCCAATACTGGGCCCTGTGTTTGGGGGCACTGCCCTACCTGGTCCATAGGAGAGAGTCCAGAGTATAAGTGCTGATGAGAGAGAGACAGACAGACAGACAGACAGACAGACAGAGACAGAGACAGAGATAGAAGGGCCTGGGGATTCCTTTTATCTGCAGCCAATCTCATCCCCAGCCATCCCATTATCTATTCTGATTGACTCCCGGTTCAGTGGGCAGGGATTTAAAGTGTCCTGGCACCTCATGTTTCTGCTCCTGCTGTATCATTATGAAGGAAGGGCTCTTGTTCATGATCCCATTTTTCATTTAATCAGCATGAAGAGACCCTGTCTCCCATTGCAGTCATTCAGAAGTTCTGGGGCTCGGCACTGCAATGTATTTGTTTGGCTTGGGGGGGGTGGCTACAGTTCTGCGCATCAGACGGTGTCATTAGGTTCTCCCAGTGAGCAGCTGACGCCCCCGCTTCCCTCCCATTGGTCTCCTGTTCAAGCACTGAGGAACTGCTGAGCTCGCTGGGTGCTGCTGCTTCTTGTCTCATTGCTCCAGGCTGAGAAAGTGAAGTTTGGGATCTATCGGAAAAGGCATTAGAGCCGAACTGGGAGACAGCAACAAGTTGCGCTTCTTTTGTCTACTTCCTAATGAAGCCGGAATTAGTGCTATAATGACCAGTTGCTTCTTTCAGTGAAGACAAACACTGAAGTCTGGGAATGTGTGAGGAAGGCGCTGGTTTCAGGGAGGACCAGAGCTCACTGTTCTTGGCAATTTGGGATTTGGGATAGCAGAAAGATAGAGTATCCCCTATAAACACCACTTGGTGTTTCTTTGTATATTTATCTTTTGAGGGGGCGCCACCCAAGAGTGTTCAAGGGACCTCAGGCTGCTCCTGGTGAGTCTTGACCAAGTAGGCCATTGGTTTAGTCCACAGGCCTTAGGATATGGTGCTGGGGTCATCCTGGTAACCCTGCAAATGCTTAGGGACCAGCAGGGCTACCCCTAGTAGCCATGTGGAGCTGAAATGAGACATGGAGGCCATGTGCCTTATCCCTGTACTTGCTCTCTCCTGCTCTGGAGAGACAAAGAGAGAGCTGAGCAGACATGCGTGGAAGTTACAGGAATGCAGATGAATAATAGTTGATATTCTTCTGTTTCCATTATCTCCAAGGCAGTCCCTTCACAAGACTAATGAATTTTCCATTCACTGTTTTTAGAGAACAGTGTGAAGACATCTGCTCTCTCATTGTTGAAGTTCATATGGAAAGGGTTTCCATTAAAAGATAAAGTTAATATAGCTTAAAAACAGGTTTTATTTTAATAAAAAAGGAAAATTGAATTTAATGCTGCTCTCCATTGTCCTTACTTTAAGAGGAAAACTCTTAAAGCTCAGTAGGCTACTGAATATTTAATTATTAGAAGCTTTTGTTTCTCTGACCTTTGGAGTTTTGGCAATAAAAGATTAAGTGGCAAATAAAAGATTACTTTGTAAACTGGTTCTGGAAGATTACTATAGTTCATCCTTTCTCAGACTCATCTTTATTTCAGACAATACATGCACCTTTTCTCTCCCTATATAATCATTAAGGAAACTTCTCTTTTCACATTCAAAAGGTTTCCCCAGGCACGGTGGTTGGTTGTTTGGGGGAAATGTCAGCATTGGACAGTCTGATGCAGTGACGATGAATTTTTTTTCATCCAGACTGTATGTTCATCGCCCTTGCCAAAAACCCTGCCGATGAGCCGGTTTCCTGCATCGTGGAAACTCAGACTCTGCCCGTCCATAGTCATCACATCAGCTTGTGTGCAGTTGTAAGCAACTTACTTTCCAGTGTTTCTCCTTACTTCCACATTCTCTTTGTGAGTGGGAGACCAAGAAATGTTATAAAGAAGGGACAGACGGAAGATCACAAGAACACTTAGGATTTAACCTACAGATTTGGAAACTTATGAATATATGTACTATAAATATAGTTCTATTGTTACGTCACATTTTTTGGCAAAGCTTTCAGCTGTAATCATAGATGATTAAGAAACGATCTGCAGTTATGAAAATACATTGAGGATTTGGGGGATTGCCATGGATCAGGGACTGAGGGGTAGAATAGGGGTAAGGTACTTGTCTTGCCCCATGGCGACCTTGAAGTAATCATCACCACATATGGTCTCCCAAGCACCCCCAGGAGTGATTTCAAAGCACAGAGCAAGGAGCAAGCCCTGAGTACAGCTGGGTTGTACTCTACCCCCCCCCAAAACCCCCAATGCCATGAAACAGACTGGCAGAATTGTTTGATTTTATACCCCTCAGACAGATTCATCAGCTAAAGACCAACCTTATGGTATTCTCGGAGTTATTATGCGGGAATTAGAATGATTTTTAAAAAATTGTGGCTTGTACCTGTCACCTCCATGCTTAAAACCCTTCATTGTCTTCTCATTATTCTTAAAATAAAAACTCTTGATATGGAACTTCTAAGGCACTGCTTGCCTCACTGCACTCTGTCTTTCTGTCCCTCCATTCCCTCCCGGGTCTGTACTCCAGCCACAGCCGCAGCGGCCTCCCCCCAGCTCCCCCCCCCCCCACCCCACTCCACCCCACCACTTCATATTCTTAGCACATTCTGATTCTTGGAATTCTACCAACTCTCGCTGTCACTTTGCTCTAGATAACTCATATTTGTCCATTACACCCATCTCCCAGCCCCCAACAACCCTGGGCCTGGGTAGCTAGAAAGCTCTTGAATTCTTAAGACCCCTCATGTCCGTCGAAAATGTCCTCTGAAGGATATCTCAGTAACTGAAAGTAAATCTTCAGTCATCAGTGAACAGTTTGTTTGTTTTTGTTTGTTTGTTTTTTGGGTTTTTTTTTTTTTTGCATTTTTTGGGTCACACCCGGTGATGCTCAGGGGTTTCTCCTGGCTCTGCACTCAGGAATCACTCCTGGTGGTGCTCGGGGACCATATGGGATGCCAGGATCGAACCCGGGCTGGCATGGGCCGGCAGTGTGCAAGGCAAACGCCCCTACCCGCTGGGCTATCGCTCTCCGGCCCCTTGTTTGTTTTTAATTGGAGCAGCTGTGTGATAAAATAAAACTGTCCCTGGCCTGAATGTGATCACGGTGATCCCCAGTGAGGAGACCAGGAGACATCGTGAGAGGAGCACAGAGTGAGGAGTCTCACATTGGGTAATGCAGTCGCAGAGATTATGGTGCCCTTTGCTCCCCGCCCCGACCATGGGTCAGGAAAGGCTCCCTCCAGGGAGGTGGGGAGGAGTCATGAAGAGTGGGAAGATCATTCCTATTGCAGAGTCTCCACTGGATGAGGGATAGCTGAAGACAGTTGTGGTGCCATGGTCATGGGTTGTGTCAAGTGAGAAGCAGTGCTGGTGATTAGTGATGCAGGTGGCCCCAGGGTGGCTTATGTGAGGCCGGAAGGGGAGAGAGATGGTCGCTTTCTCCCCAGCCACCTCTGCCACCCGGGACCCGCTGGGCAGGCTAAGGACTGATAAAGTCTGTGATGAGCCCCTGGACGGCGTGGGCCTGAGCCCCCACCAGCCCCACGAGGTGGCCGCCAAGCCACACCTGATGTCCGCTTGATCTCTAGGCACAGGAGTTGATCCCCACCACCCAAGATTTTTTGGGGGAGCCCCGGACTCAGGCTGGAGCGAGGAATTGCTCTTTGCAGGAAAGGAAAGTCAGTCCTAGGCCTTACCCAGGGTTGCCTCAGGATTCTTGTCTTCCTCACAGAAAAGAATTTTCAGGAGTCGATGAGCAGTGAAGTTTTACAGACTTTATTAAGGAGGTTTTAGGGAGAGGGGGGGGGGAGAAAAAGAGAGAGTACACATCTCAAGAGGGGAGATGCGCGGCAACACACGTGCTCAGGCACCACATGTGCTCCGCCACATGGACTCAGGCAGCATGTGTGTCCAGGCAGCATGTGCACGCAGGCAACATGTGTGCCCAGGCAGCATGTGCGCCGCTGTCCTTTGGTCAGGACGGCTTTTTATAGATTTCTCCTCAAGTTACTCCCATATGGGGCTTTAACCTAGGTTGCTAGGGCCGCTGCCAAGGGGAGTAGACTTTGGGAGTGGTCTCTTTGGCTGAAATGCTTTGCAGTCTTCTGCGATCTGGGTCCTGGGCCCGGGAGGCTGATTTATTTTCCTTAGGAGAGTTAATTATCTAAAACCTTTAAAAGGGTCAGTGGCCTATGGGCTTCACACATTCCCTTTGGCCTTCCCTTCCCCAGGGTCTATTGTTGATATTGGTCTTGTCAAGTTTGGTTTCCAGTTTTCAATCAGGTGTGACTCTGGATTTCCTTCTTCAGGAATTTTATTGCCATGTGACACCCCCTGTCTGCCTGTCTACAACAATTAGCATGAAACAGACATGAGGATGGATTCCGCAAGGGCCTGTGTGCTGCCTTGTGAGGCTTAGACTTAATCTTCTAGAGCAGAGTTTCTCAGCCAGGGGCCATATGGCCCTTGTAGGCCCTCCAGGAGATTCCAGGAGGGCCATAGGTGAAAATCTGCACATAGCCAGAGCCCAGCCAGTATGGTAGAGTGAGCACAGGATGGAAGCAAGGTTGAAAAGGGACCATGATTGGAAAAAGGCTAAGAACCTTGCCTCGAGCAGTGCCTCCGAGCTGAGGGCAGGCTTGTTCCTGCTCCCCTCCCCTGAGACCGTAGACCTGGAGTGGGCACTGCACATCTGTGTTGCTCACAGATTCCCCAGTGATGTGCAGGAACCACCTTTGAGAGCCTTCTTGGAGATCAACGGTTCCTGAACCTACTTGGTCTACTGAAAAGGGGTCTACTTGTTCCCATTTCAGGAGGAAAAATTTCTTTCAACACCCACCCGAAATCTAGCTTCTTTAAAAGAACAAACGAAGTCCCCTCCCTCCAATTGCATCTGAGGCTGCTGTCACCACCCCCAGCCCCTCCCCTCCATTGTCACCTGGAAGGCAGTAGCATTCGCCCGGCCTGGGGGAGACTGGATGGCCGCTCCTCTTTGGAAAGCACAACTGTTGATGGCCCGGCACTGTTGATGTACTCATGTCGACATTTTAGTATCAGACACTGTAGCTCTTTATTTATATTCCAAACAGCATGGGTAGACAGAAGTGACTGGCTCATATTAGCAGGCAGCTGGGACCTGAGTGTTTGTGTGCTCCCCAGATTCATGCATTAAACATGATGGCGGTGAGGTGTTTGGAGGTGCTGGTGCCATGAGGGGGGGTGCCCTTCCACAGAAGGACTTTGGGGAGACCCCCGCACTTCCTGCCATTGGCGAGAGGGTGAGCCGTGTGAGCCGGCTACTGTTCTTCCTGTTTGCCGACCCATGAGAAATAACTTTATGTTTGTCGTGTTTTATTATATTCACCTTAATAAAGACATGGGCCAAAGTAGGTCAAAAACAAAGACGTGTAAAAACAGACAAAGTAAAGGCCAAAATAAAGACATATAGGGACTCTAGTAGTAAGTGGACAGAAACACATTTTTCTACAGTTTGATGTGACTCGGCAGCTCCTTTTTAAAGCTTCTCTGCTGTGCCCAGTCCTGAGCTGTTATCGGGAATAATTCTTGAGTAACAGTTGATTTGAGAGAGTCCTTCATTCCTTTGAATGCAACAAAAGACAAGATGCTGATTTGACTGCAGAAACTGCTGCATACAAATAGTTCTCATCTGGGAGTGCTAGACTTCTAGTGTAGACTGAAAGGCTTGTGGAGAATCAGGCAGTTTGTTTAGAGCGTAAGTATATATTCTTGGAGTTGACTATATGGACTGAAGTACGTCAGATTCAATTCAGTATGCGCACACAGTTACTTGCCCATAAGCACCAGGGCTATTTCCATTAGGAATTGTTTCTTTACAAAAAGATAATATGTACCTTCTTTCTTCTTTTTTCCGATTTGGAATTTAATAGCATCCCTGCCTGAGAGAAGGGCGCTATCTTTAGTGGACATCTCTGAGCTCTTTCGATGTGCTCTGATTATTAGCATTGTGCTGTGATACAAACAGTTCTGAGTTCATGAATGACCTGAACTTACAGATAGCCCAGGCGGCTTCTCTGCCATTGCTACAAAGGCCCTTTGTCGGGTCTCTTCTGGCCCAGGCTCCAAACTGTGAGTCCTTCACTCTCTAGACACTCCGCTACCTCCTTTAGCATTCTGGGCCTTGAGTGACTTGGGGTTCAGGGCATGTCTGTCATGCTCTGGAGAATCATCAGTTAGTTGTCTTCTACCCCTCTTCCTGAAGAAAACCGAGTCAGCTTGTATTCTAACACCTGCATCTGTGAGCGTGATGTCCGCGTTCAGAGCTGCTCAACAGTGTGCCAGTCTGAGTCACACTAGACACACATGCGGGGTGCTTGTGGCCACCCCACTCTATACTAACTTGCCTACAGGGAGAAGGCCAGATCCGTGTTCTTAAATTATTTTGCTTCTCTGCCTCAACTCATACTCTTAAGTTGGGAGCAGGACTCAGCCAGTCACGTATTTAACAATGTGAGACTTTAATGAACCTGAAATACTACTCTAAAACTGTATCACAAACACTGGAGGCTCTCTAAAGCAAAGAAAGTGCTAGAAGTTTCAGCACTTGAGACACTTAAAGGATGGAAATAGAAGACGAGATTGTGCAAGACCTGTGTGAGCTCTCTGTAGTCTTCTGACTTACGAGGTGTGTGCTCTTCCAGGGACTTGCTACCATTTCTGCTTTTCTCAAATATACTTTCTGCTCAAGTGGCTCTCTGTCACCAGTACAGTTTGAAGAGTGCGGTGTCACAAGAAAAATCTCATTTGTTCTTTTTAAAAAGAACATACTGACCTCAAGTCAAAAACTATGGTAAATATCTGTAAGTTTAAATTCCTGGGCAGCTTTTGAAATGATTTTTAGATAGCTTGAAGTGATTCATGATGATAAATTCTGAGAACTGCTCTCAGCTCCATGTTCAGAAATCCTCATCTTGAATCTTGACTGTTCCTTAAATAAATGCATGCTGGCTTCCTTAAACCCCCCCTTTAGTGAAACGTCCACTTGAATGTACAAGGAGGAGTGAGTCACAGATTTGCTAGTCTCTCCGTGTGTAAGTATATGGGTTAAGGAACTTGACCTTTTCTCGTGACAGATTCCCTTAATGCGCCAGTGCGGTCTCAATCTAGTGTTAACTGCGCGCCTTCCTAGAGTCATTAGTTTGCTGCTTCCCTCTCCTTTCTGAACCTCATTAGAGATGAGAGATGATACATAACAGTGTTCCCTGGTGTTTTTCTTGGGCTGTAGACACTTTACTCTCCCAAGGCAAAACTTTATCCTAGGTGCAACTGCAAACAGCCTCCCTCTGAGATTGTGCCTTAATAGTTGAAAGGCAAGGAGGGGCCAGAGACAGTAGGGAAGGTACTTGTCTTTACGTGAAGCTTCAGTTTTATATCTGTGTGTGCATGATGGAATGTTTGCGATCTCAGCAGGGTTCAAACACAGTGATGCTGAGGTTTCCAGCATGCTGCACTTGCCCCTCTAGGGCTGAACTGTTTTGTAGCTGGGATTTTGTGCACCGTGATCCACATGTCCCTATTCCTTCCCACTCCTGGAAACCTATGTCTGCCCCCTATTTTCATGAGCTCGGCCTTTACAGACCACAACTTGAGAGACCGCCCAGGGTTCTGCTTTCTTACCTGGCTTATTTCATTTAGCGTAATGCCCTCAAGGTCGCATCAAAAGGTGGGTTTAAAAATATTTTGTAATTTTATGCTTGAGTAAGATTATCACTAGTATATTTTAAAATGATATTTTGAAAATCCCATTTTTTTTCTTTTTTTTTTTTTCTTTTTTGGTCACACCCAGCAATGCCAGGGTACCCTGGCTCGCACTCAGGAATTACCCTAGTGGTGCCGGGACCATATGGGATGCTGGGGATCGAACCCCAGTCGGCTGCATCAAGGCAAACACCCTACCGCTGGACTATCGCCAGCCCCGAAAATCCCATTTTTGGGGTTTTTGTTTGTTTAGGGGCCACACCCAGTGGTGCTCAGAGTTAAGGGATTTCTGTGCTCAGAGGACCATGTGGTGCCAGAGCTCAAACCCAGGCTCCCTGCATGCAAAATGTGTCCTTTGCCCTGCTGAGCTCTCTCTCCTGGCCTGTGGAATACCTTTAACAGCGTTTCTACTTGACAATCCATGTTATGTTTTCTGTGATTTTCCTTTCCGTCCCTTCCTTGCTGTTCAGTTTTCCCTGCTGCACCCCCTGCCCCCCCCACTGCCCTTTTTCAAAATGCCCCACATGAGACACTAACCCGGACTCAGAGTTATGTCTCCTGACCTACCACTGTCTGTCATTCCCATTCAAGGTAAAGAAACGGCCGCAATGAAAGCTGATCTCCTGAGGGCCAGGAATATGAAAAGGTACATCAACCAACTGACTGTGCCAAGAAGCAATGTGAGAAGAGGATCCAGAGCTTGGGGGCCCAGTCTCCGGCCAGAAAGAGGAGGGGAAGGACGAGGGAGAACTGCCGCAAAGCCAGAAGGTAGAACTTGGGCCTTTCGTGGTCTGGGCGCTTGCTGTTTTGCGTTCACATGGACACAATCTTATAGACAGTCCCCTCTCTCTCTCTCTCTCTCTCTCTCTCTCTCTCTCTCTCTGTCTCTCTCTCTCTTTCTCTCTTTCTGCCTGCCTGCCTGCCTGTCTGTCTCTCTCAGTTTTTAACATGATCCAGAATACAGAATCACATGTTTGCTCTTTGGAGTCAAAGAATCTTCTTTTCTGTGACTTTTCTGTGTGATACTGCATGTGTTAGGTAGGTGTGGGGGGTGTGGCTCATTGTGAATAATTTTTATTTGGGGGCTCTTTTGACATTCCCATAATACCAGAGGAGCATATTGATATTGCCCAGGGCCCAGTCGAATTGGTAATGGCAGCGGCTGAATAAAATTAGCCAACTACAGGGGGCTGGAGCGATAGCCCAGCGGGTAGGGCGCTTGCCTTCATGCCGCCGCCCATGCCGGCCTGGGTTCAATCCCCAGCATCCCATATGGTTCCCGAGCACCGCCAGCAGTGATTCCTGAGTGCAGAGCCAGGAGAAACCCCTGAGCATTGCTGGGTGTGACCCCCAAAATAAATAAATAAATAAATAAATAAATAAATAATAAATAGAATAAAATTAGCCAACTACAAAGTAAAATTTTCAACACCTACAAAGGTAACTTACAAGTTCTTTGATTTAGTTCTGCCTACACTCCTAGGAAATGCTCCTCTATACCCCATTTTCAGATCCAGAGACTGAGTAGATTTAATTGCCTGAAGCAAGAGGTTTAAGTGAAGTGCCTAAAGCTAGAGATAGGAAGAAGCACAACTAGATGAAAATCCAGGCTGAGTTGATTGACAAGTCCCATACTTCCGCACTCAACCACATATGGCCTCGGCTGCTTGCGTTTAAATGCTCTTTATTTTACTTCACTTGTATCACTTGTCTTCCCGTTGATCATAGATTTGCTTGAGCGGGCACCAGTAGCATCTCCATATGTCCTGTCATATGCTAGTGTAGCCCAAGGGCATCTGCTTGCTCCAGGAACATAAAGAGATTCAAACCCATCAAGTCATGGGAATGAGGTCTATAATTGTTACTGGTTTTTGGCATATCAAATACAACACGGGTAGCTTGCCAGGCTTTTGCCATGCGGGTGGGATACTCTTGTAGTCACATATAATCTCAAGCGTTTATTGATGATTTATTGTGATTGGCTCTTCTGCTGGGTGGAGCTCTGAGGAGAGGGGAGTCTGGATGTGGAAAATGGTGGCCCTCATGATGTGTGAGTTCCTTTGGCTTCTTGCAAGGTTCTGCTGAGGTGGCGGGCCAGGGATAGAACCTGCCATTCCTCCTGGGTGCCTCATGAATGGCTGGGCACAGGGAGAGCCAGTAATAGCTCTGCCCCATGTCTGTGAATCTCTGGATCAGCATACCTGTGCTGGGCTGGGAAAAAAAAAACTGCTGCAGGGTGTGTCTTGGCAAGCCAGACTGTGATTGGCTCTTCTGCTGGGTAGAGCTCTGATGAGAGGGGAGTCTGTATCTAAAATGGCGGCTCTCATAGTGTGGGGTTCCTCTGGCTTCTTAAGGAGGCTCAGCTGGGGTGGTAGGCCAGGGCTAGAACTAACCATCCCTCCCGGGTGCCTTGTGAACAGCTGGGCACAGGGAGAGCTGGTAGCAGCTCTGCCCCATGTCTGTGAGTCTGTGAGTAATTTTATTTTACTTGATCACTTGATCACTTGACATCCCGTTATTCATCGATTTGCTCAAGTGAGCGCCAGTAACATTTCCATTTGACCCTATCACGTGCCAGTGTAGCCCAATGACATCTGGTTGCTTCAGGAATACAAAGAGCCTCTAACTGTTCTTTTCAGGGTCTTGACGAAGAAGTCTGACCATCTTGTAGGTGGGCGGCCACGTGATCTTTTGACATCCCTTGGGATCCAGTCGGTAACAGCTCTAGTCCAGTGGTCATCCCAAATCGCATTACGTGTCCAGCCCATCTGATTTTTGATGCCTTGGCAAATGAGACAATGTCCCTTTAATTTATATTTTAATTGAATTACTTTGAGATAAAAAGCTACAGTGTTGGTGGTGGTTGGGTTTCAGTCAAAGAATGTTCCAACACCCAAACCACCACCGGTGTCCCAGTTAATCTCCCACTCCCTACTCCCCTCCTGCAGGTACTTCTCTCTCTCTCTGTCTCTCTGTCTCTGTCTCTCTCGCCTCCTACTGAAAGATTATAGCAAATGGAGACGTTACTGGTGCCCCTCTTGAGCAAATCGATGAACAACGGAAAGAAAGGTGACAATGTGACGAGTAACATCCCTTTACCTACTTTCAGCGCTCAGATCTTGCCCAGAGTGAGCGCTTTCCTACTACTAGTGTCATGGTGATCCCTTCTCTATCCTCACTGCCTTCCACCTTGCATGTACTGTGGCAAGCCAGCAACCATGAGACAGTGCTCCCGCCCCTTTTCTTTTTGTCCTTGGATAGTAATCTCATACTGTGTTTATTTATATCCCACCAATGAGTGCGGACGTTCTATGTCTGCCCCTCTCCATCTGACTCATTTTACTCAACACAATAGCTCTCCATGTCTGTCGGGAACGCCGCGGGGTCCTCCGACAGTGTCAGGACAGAAGTTCTCTTCTACCTCTGAGGACGCCAGGGAGCAGATGAAACTCACAAGTCCGGTGCAGTTCCAAAAGGCTTTTAATAGTACTTTAGCTCTGGTCCGAACCATACAAAAGAGCCTAAGTCTCCCACCAAAGAGAGAGGATCTCACCCGAGCTGAGTCCTACCCAGAAGAAGGAGCAAAAGGCCAACAAGCAAAAAGCCAAAAAGCCACAGGAGCCAAAAACCAAAAGCTAAAAGGCCCAAAAGGTGAAGGTGAAGTGTGAAGGGGCCTCAAGTCAGCCCCCTTATATACACCAAAGTAATCCAACCGGGAGTGGCATGTCAACAAAGAACTCTAAACAGAGTGTAGTGCCACACCCTATTGCAGGTATAAACAAAGGTTATGCCAAGGTCTAACCTTCTACCAAGATTATCTCTTATGTAAAACACTGGAGAGAGGGGTTGGTATAAAGTAATACATCTTAACTTCATGAGTTTCATGTAATCTAGATGGTACCCACAAGGTCCTTATTATTATCTGCACCAGGGTGATTCTGAGTATCTTGTTCTCCTGTACTGAAAGGGTCACACTCGCCTGCTTAGAGCAAACTAGTATGATCCTTCCTATAGTCTACCTTTAGTCTCAGCGTAGCCAGGGTGGTAGTCTCCTGGTAAATTCTAACTGTCCCCCGCTGGGTGCAGTGGGTATAAAGAGGAGCTGTGCCCAATCTAGAAAACATAGAAGTCTTAGTAGATGTATAAGTCAGAAGTTATTCAATCAAGGTGACTTCTGTAACTGCCACACCCTCTAGCAGTGTTTACATAGAAGAGAGGTCTCATTAGAACTAACCTTGACTTAAGTAGATTAAGCTGGGAGGGGACAAAACAACAAAGCTCCCAGGTTAGCTAAACCTGTCCTCCAACACATGTCCAGCCATTTATGAGCAGATTTCATGCTTCATTTTTTCCTTGTCGTGCCCTTTTTGGGCCTATGGATACCTGGTCCCTAAATCACGTTGCTCAGGTCCTACCTTGGTCAGCTTTTATAATGCTCAAAGAACAGATTTGTCTCCTAGCATCTGGAGCCTGCTGGGATTAAAGCACACAGCAATAGAACTCCTGGGAAACTTGGCCAGACCATCATGGAAATAGAACTTCAAACTGCAGATTCCTTTTCTGTAAGGTGACACTTAGCTAAAAGCCAAAGTTTGTGTTATTTAATTTTTGCTACATCCTTTAACTTCATTTGCTCTGAGTTTCAGTTTCTTCATCTTTTCTCTCTTGAGTTCTTGGTTTCAAGCTCAGATGCTTATCAGTATGTGGTTTGAAATGTTTTAATAGAGGAAAACCTCAAGATGAAGGACATTCACATTAGGAAGAGTGAATGTGATTTCAGATAGGTTATCTGCCAGTGTCTACTTTAAGAGTTCTTTATCTGGTTCTAGCTTTTTCTTTTTTTTTTTTAATTTTATTTTTACATTACAGATATACAATTAAAAGTTCATATTGGGTTTGGCATACAGTAGCTCCTTTTCTGACTCATTGCTTCTAGCTCTTTAGGGAAGGAGCAAAATAGTTTGTCCTCAGAATAAAGCTATTTCCTCTAGTCTCCAAGCTAGAAGGCCTAGGTAATATCATGGAATTCCAGGATTTGTGGTGCATGCCTTTCCAAAAATAGGTCTTTGGTTAACTTAGGCCATTCTGGTACCTGTGGCAGTTTTGCTATGACTTAATAATCAGTCTTATTCAGAGGAATCCCTGCTAACTTCATTTCAAAGTGTTGCCTTCAAATTAAATAATTTTCACGGATCTGTTTTCCTCACCTATGTCACCCAATTGAGAAAGTGACTCAGATTATTCATACCCTGATTTGGGGCACCTGTTGTTTTCTTTCTTAGTGAAAATCCTATTTCAGGCTCTTCCTGATTAGTCTTTGCTGTTGTCTGTTGTGATTTACATTGATATTTGAAGTTTTACTGCAACTCATGAAGTAGATGGTGCAATTGTGAGGATCATATTGGTGGAGTAATAACAGATCTAGTGGGATTTAGAAGGTAATAGCCATAGTCCAAACCTAGATATGTCTAGTGTAAAAGCATGAACAGATTTTTTTTTTTGTTTAGACATCATGCTTGGATGTCTGGGGAGGGAGTTGCATGGTATTAAGAATGCGATGTGGAGAAAAAAACAGCCAACCCCATCAAAAAATGGGGAGAAGAAATGAACAGAAGCTTCCAAAAAGAAGAAATTCGAATGGCCAAAAGGCATATGAAAAAGTGCTCTTCATCTTTAATCATCAGGGAGATGCAAATCAAAACAACAATGAGGTACCATCTCACCCCACAGAGACTGGCACACATCCAAAACAGCAAGAACAACCGGTGCTGGCGTGGATGTGGGGAAAAAGGGACTCTGATCCACTGCTGGTGGGAGTGCCGACTGGTCCAGCCCTTTTGGAAAACAATATGGGCATTCCTCCGAAAACTAGATATTGAGCTCCCATTTGATCCAGCAATAGCACTCCTGGGAATATACCCTAGAGACCGAAAAACACATAGCAGAAACACTATCTGTACTTCTTTATTCATCTCTGCGCTATTCACTATAGCTAGAATCTAGAAACAACCTAAATGCCCGAGAACAGAGGACTGGCTAAAGAAACTGTGGTTCATCTACACTATGGAATACTATGCGGCTGTCAGAAAAGATGAAATTATGAAATTTACCTGCAAATGGATGGACATGGAGACTATCATGCTGAGTGAAATTAGTCAGAAGGAAAAGGACAGATATAGAATGACTTCATTCATTAATAGGACATAAGTAGATACCAGTGTTTTACTAAATGTGGGAAATGGTAATGGCAGATTAAAACTCACCATTGAATATACACAAAGAGACTTAAGTGATAAACTCTAAATATCTGCAGGGCTAGCCACAATGTGTAAAATAAGAGGGAGAGAGATGCAGAGACAGAAAGAAAGAGTGGAAACGGGGCTGTCTGCTATTAAGGCAGCATGGGGGTGGGCGGGGGGGGGGTGGGGGTACATTGGTGGTGGAAATGGGGCACTGGTGGAGGGATGGGTGCTGGTATACTGTATTACCAAGAACCAATTATGAACACCTTTGTAATTGTATGTTTCACGGTGGTATAATAAAAAAAAAAAAAAAAAGAATGCGATGTGGGACCTCACATGCCAGGGATATGCTCTGTCTCCCCGGCCTGTTGCCTCAGCCTCCAAACCAGAACAGTTTTAACCACATAGTGTTGCCTTCCTATCTTGCTTTTCTTCTTCCCAATATGGGGGTGAAAAAAAGCCCATAATCTATATTACCTTATTTTCTTAAGGTAGTTCCTCCTCCCATTCCTTCCCCCCAAAACAGTTCCCAAGTAGAAAGATGGAAGGAGGAAGAGCTTAGGAGAAAGAAAAGAAAACAAAAAACAGAACAGGAAAGGAAAAATACAGCTTGTGGAAATCTTGGCAGAAAATTACTGACTTCTCCAAGATGCAATTTTCTTCTCAGTAAGCTAAAGTCAGTTCTAAATGAAGCCTGAGTGCAGCCCAAACTCTTGCCTGTGAAAGGTTCCCTGACTGTTTCTGCCAGAGCCCTTGTAGTGCTCTAAATCCCTCTTCTGTTCTTCATTGTCTAGTTGTTATTCTCTTCTCCTACTCTCTTCTTTTCCTCTTCCTTCCTTGCTTCCTCCTCCTCCTCCTCCTCCACATCCTCCTCCTCCTCCTCCTCCACTTCCTCCTCCCTCAGATAGCTTTCATATACCCTCGAGGGCATGCAGACAATGAAATACTGCTCCTGAAAGGCGTATTGCACTTGGTGTGTGACAAGCACTCAGTGTTTTTATTGGCAGTATGGGGTAAGTGATAAGTACAGATGAAATTGAAATTCAAATGTGAATAAAACATCATTCCAAAGATCTGAAATCTTTCTATTCTCTCTGGATATTCTCCTGTGTAATCTGTGGCTGCTCTGCTTCTGGCATTCTGGGTTTCGGCCTCCTGGCTAAGCATTATTGGGTGTTTTCCTAGTCCTTTTACTCTTCTAAGTTCTATTGGCTTCTAGTATAGTTCCCCATCTGGTTAAAAAGGTAATCCATACAAAACTGTTTATGTCATACACATTATGAGACCAGATCCAGTAGGACAGAGAGAAAGGAGCTTAAAATATGTTTTCTTTTCATTACATTTGAGTTATACTTGTATGTTATTTTTATTACTAATTAAGAACTAAGGATATGGGATTTAAATTCCCTTAATTAATTTGAGGCATTTCTCCCCATTAATTGGATTATTTATTACTTGAAAGGTTGTCTGTTTTCTTATATGACAGTGGTCTGTGCACAAGCTTGTTCCCATAATGTCTTTGGATACTGACTTTTTAGTTTTTTGCTTTTTATTTGTAAGTGAGCAAAATAGTAAACAAAAGAGTCATTGATTATTTTGTTGTTACTGTTGAATCACATGCTATGGACCATTACACAGCTCTTCATAATTTTAGTCATGAAATCATTTTCAGTCATACAGTGTTCCACTACCCATCCCTCCACCAGTGTGCATTTTCTAACATCAATATGCCCCTTCTCTTTCCCCTTACCATACACCCTCCCCAACTTGCCTCTACGACAGGCATTCTTTCTCTCCCCTTCCTCCTTTTTGCAATTCTGGTTTGCAATACAGACACTGAAGAGTTATCATGTTTACCCCTTGACCTATTTTCAATATTCAGTTCTAGTCTAGCATTATATTTCCAATGATTATTGTCAAACTGGTCCCTTTTCTACCTTACCTACCCTCTGTCTCCCAAATATATGTGATAGAATCCAACCAGTGACACATCCTCCTGGCCCCTATTTTCCTTGGCCTTGGTTATTGGTTTCCTACTATTTGTTCTTTAAAACCCACAAATGAGTGCAGTCATTTTATATTTGACCTCATCCTGAATCATTTCACTCAGCATGACGCTTTCCATGTCCATCCATGTATAGGCAAATTTCATGACTTCATTTTTCTTAACAGCTGCATAGTATTCCATTATATAGATGTACCAAAGTTTCTTTATCCAGTCATCTGTTTTCTGACACCCAGGTTGTTTCCATATTATGGCATTATACAGACAATGTAGTCCCTATAAGGATACCAATGACATTTTTCAAAGAAATTGATCAAACACTCCTAAAATTCATATGAAAAAAATAAACCTAGGACATTCATATGGAAAAATAAATTGCTAAAGCAATCCTTGGGGAAAAAAAAAGAAGATGAGAGGCATCACCTTCCCCAACTCCAAACTGTACTACAAAGTGATAGTGATTAAAACAGTATGGTATTAGAATAAAGGCAGACTCACAAACCAATGGAATAGAGGTGAATATATTCACAGACACCTATGATCACTTAATTTTTTGAAAAGGGAGCAAGAAATCTGAAGTAGAGTAAGGAAAGTCTCTTTAATAAGTGGTACTAGGAAAACTGGACAGTTACATGTAAAAAAAATGAGCTCAGACCTTTTCCTAACCCCATGCACAAGGGACAGATTAAAATGGATTAAAGACCTGAGTCCATAAAATATATGGAAGAAAACGTAGGCAAAACCATCCATGACATTGAAACTAAAGTCATCTTCAAAGATGAAACATCACTGACTAAGCAAATGGAAGCAAAGATAAACAAATGGCACTATATGAAACTTAGAAGCTTCTGTATTTCAAAAGAAATGATGACCTAGGAATGTCTCTATTGTTTTCCAAAAAATGGCTGGACCAGTCGACATTCCCATCAACAGAAAATAAGAGTCCCTTTCTCCCCACATCCACGCTGTTCTTGCTCTTTTGGGTGTGTGCCAGTCTCTGCAATATGAGGTGATATCTTACTGTTGTTCTGACTATATATTAGCTCCTATTTGCCCCAGCAATACCACTCCTGGGAATATATCCTGGAGACCCAAAAACACAGAGTCGAAATACCATCTGCACTTCTATATTTATTGCACCACTATTCTCAATAGCCAGAATCTGGAAACAATCTGAGTGCCCAAGAACAGAAGACTGAATTAAAAAAAAAAACTATGGTACACCTACACAATGGAATACTACACAGATGTCAAGAAAAACGAAGTCATGAAATTTGCCTACAAATGGATAGACATGGAGATTATCATGCTGAGTGAAATCATTCATCAGGAAAAGGGAAGATATAGAATGACTGCTTTTATCTGTGGAATATAAATATATACCAGAGTTCTACTAATTGTTGGAAATGGTAATGCCAGACTAGAACTGAGCATTGAATATAGGCAAAGGGATATACTTGATAACCCATAAATGTATATATGGCAAGCCACAGTGTGTAGAGATAGGGAGGAGAGAGAGAGAGAGGAGAGAAAAGGAGGAGGAGGAGGAGGAAGAATGCCTGGTATAGAGGCAGTCTGGGGGAGGGAGGAGGAAATCTAGGGACATTGGTGGTGGTAAATGTACACTGGTGGAGGGAATGGGTGCTGCAACATTGTATGACTGAAACCCAATCATGAACAGCGTTGTAAATGTCTATCTCATGGTGTTATAATAAAAATAATAAAAAATTTTTAATCAAATCATGAAAAATAAAAAGATGATAACCAAGATACAAACACAGCCCACAGGGGGCCAGAGCGATAGTCCAGCGGGTAGGGCGCTTTGCCGGCCCGGGTTCTATCCCCAGCATCCCATATGGTCCCCCCAAGCACCACCGGGAGTAATTCCTGAGTGCAGAACCAGGAATAACCCTGAGCATCACTGGGTGTGACCCAAAAAGCAAAAAAACAAAAACAAAAGCCCACAAATTGGGAAAGGATATTTACCCAATACCCATCTGATAAGGGGTTAATATCCAGGATATATAAAGCACTGGTAGAACTTTAAAAAAAATCCAACCCTATCAAAAAATGGGGAGAAGAACCGAAACTTCCTCAAAGAAGAAATTCAGATGGTCAAAAGGCATATGAAAAAATACTTATCATACTAATCATCAGGGAGATGCAAATCAAAACAATAATGAGATATTATCGCACACCACAGAGACTGGCGCACATCCAAGAGTACAAGAACAACTAGTGCTGACGTGGATGTGGGGGAGAAAGGACTCTCTCATTTATTGCTGGTGGGAATGCTGACTGGTCCAGCCTTTTTGGAAAACAATATGTACATTCCTCCAAAAACTAGAAATTGATCTCATTTGACCCAGAAATACCAATTCTGGGAATATATCCTGGGGGCCCAAAAATACACAGCATAAACACCATCTGCAATTCTGTGATCATTGTAAAAGTTTTTTTTTTTTTTTTTTGCATTTTTGGGGGGTCACACCCAGCAATGCTCAGGGGTTTCTCCTGGCTTTGCACTCAGGGAATTAATCCTGGCGGTGCTCGGGGATCATATGGGATGCCGGGGATCAAACCTGGCCGGCATAGGCCAGCCGTGTAAGGCAATCGCCCTACCTGCTGGGCTATCACCTGGCCCCCGTAAAAGTTTTTTTTAATTGGCCACAATATTATAAACAAAAAGAGCAAGATAGAAAAACATTTGAAGATTTCTTTCATTTAATCACTTTAGATTTCTCAACTGTATAAACACAGGATGTGAGAACAAAAAATGCCAAATTATTAGAATCAGGTTTCTGCAACCTGATTTTTTATATATATATATATATATATATATATATACACACACACACACACACACACACACACACACATATCACTTGATTACTTGATCACTTGAATCCTGTTATCGATTTGCTTGAGCGGGCGCCAGTAACATTTCCATTGGACCCTATCACATGCCAATGTAGTCCAATGGCATCTGGTTGATTCAGGAATATGAAGAGCCTCAAACCGTTCCTTCAGGGTCTTGAAAAAGAAGTCTGACCATCTTGTAGGTGGGCGGCCACGTGATCTTTTTACATCCCGTGGGAACCAGTCGGTAATGGCTCTAGTCCAGCGGTCATCTCCAAATCGCATTACATGTATATGTATGCGATATATATATATATATATATATATATATATGTATATATGTATGAAAAGCTGAAGAAAAATAATATATATTATATATATATATATATTTTTCCTTCATATATATATATATATATATAAAAGAGAGACTCAGACATGGGGCAGAGCTGCTACTGGCTCTCCCTGTGCCCAACCGCCTCACGAGGCGCCCAGGAGGGATGGCGGGTTCTAGCCCTGGCCCGCCACCCCAGCAGAACCGTGCAACAAGCCAGACGACCCCCCACTCCATGAGGGCCTCCATTTTCCACATCCGACTTCTCTCTCGTCAGAACTCCACCCAGCATACCAGCCTATTGCAGGCCTGGCTCGCGCATCTGCAAGCACCCCCACGGTTCATCAATAAATGCTGGATTTAGAGATGACTACAAGAGTATGCTACCCGCACGGCAGAGCCTGGCAAGCTACCTGTGTTGTATCTGATATGCCAAATACCAGTAACAATTATAGACCTCATTCCCATGACCTGATGGAATGGTTTGAGGCTCTTTATGTTCCTGGAGCAAGCAGGTGCCCCTTGGGCTGTACTAGCATGAGACAGGACATATGTAGATGTTACTGGTGCCTGCCTTTGAACAAATCGATGATGAACGGGAAGACAGTGATACAGTTAGTTAGATATATAGATAGATATATATATATATATTTTCCTTCAGCTTTTCTGTGATTAGCACCTATTGAGTTTTAGCACTATACACAGTCTTTTAGAGAGAAATTTGGTGGCGATTGGGTCATACACTGAGCTACTCAGGGCTTACTCATGGCTCTGAGCTCAGAGATCACACCTGGCGGTGCTCAGGGGATCATATGCAATACTAGGGATAGAACTAGAGTCAACTGCATTAAAGGCAAGTACCTAAAGCCTGTGATATCTATTTGGTCCCTGGCAGAGTTTGTGTGTGTGTGTGTGTGTATGTGTGTGTTTATTTGTTTTTTATTCGCTCATTTCTTAGTAACATGACAGATACAGACACATGCCATGCAAGTTTGTTTTTTGTGAACGAGTAATAAAAATTTGGTATTAATGGGAGCCAGAATGTTAGTGCTAAGGGTAGGATGTTTGCCTTGCAATGTGTCCTACCCTGGTTTGATCCCTGGCACACATATGGGTCCTGAGCCCTGCCAGGATCCCTGATCACAGAATAAGTCCTGAGCACTGCCAGGTGTGGCCCCAAATAAACAAAAAAAAGAGAAGAAAAAAAAGAGTCAAATATGAACATCTTTTAATTGTATATCACATGGTGGTATAATAAAATATTAAAAAAAAGAAAGAGAGAGAGAAAATTAGTGCTTACCATGGCCAAAGGCCACGCTGACTGTGTTCTTGGCGCTGAGCTATAACCCTGTTTTGGTCTTGCATATCAAATACAAGTACCATTTTTACTATTCAGTGAACTTTAAAATTTAGGAAGGTTTAAGAAATACTTATTACTTTGACTATGACCTTAAAAATGTTTATTTCCCCCAAAAAGCAGGAACCTTTTAGCATTGGTAATTAAATCACCCCCGCTCATCGATTTGCTCGAGCGGGCCCCAGTAACATCTCCATATGTCCTGTCTCATGCTAGTAGAGCCCAAGGGTATCTGCTTGCTCCAGGAACATAAAGAGCCTCAATCCATTCTGGAATGAGGTCCATAGCGCTTTCTCCTGAGACGGTGATGTCGCACCTGGGACCTGTTTGTTCTCTCTCCTCTCCCTGCCCTGTGGTGCCGGGCACCCGGGCCAGGGGCCACATGCTGGACTGTGTTCTTGGGCGCTGGAGCTATAACCCTGGTTTTGGTCTTTTCTTTTTTTTTCTTGGTAAATCATTTTGTTTGCAGCCACTTGGTTCACCAATAAATACTGGACTTAGAGATGACTGACTAAAAGAGTATGTTACCTGCACGGCAGAGCCTGGCAAGCTACCCGTGTTGTATTTGATATGCCAAATACCAGTAACAATTATAGACCTCATTCTGGTAATTAAATAAAACTGATATATATGTAAATGAAAAATTTCTATTTGTTTCTCATATCTGATATAGTATTGGGATGAGATTCATTTTTTAAGATTTTATTTTACCACTGTGAGATATACAATTACAAAACTGTTCAGAATTGGGTTTCAGTCATACAGTGTTCTATTTTTTTATTATTATACCACCGTGAGATATACAATTACAAAGAAGTTCATTTTTGGGTTTTGGGTTACAGTATTCCAGCACCCATCCCTCCACCAGTGCCCACTTCCCACCGCCATGTCCCCAGTTCCCTCCCCCTTCCCTAGCCTGCCTCTATGGCAGATTCTCTCTCTCTCTCTCTCTCTGTCTCTCTCTTTCTTCCTTCTCTTCACACAGTGTTCTAGCATTCATCCCTTCACCAATGCGCATTTCCCACCACCAGCATCCCCAGATTCCCTGCCCCACTCCCCAACCTGCCTCAGTGGCAGGCACTTTGCCTCTCTCTCTTCTCTCTCTCTCTCTTCTCTCTCTCTCTCTCTCTCTCTGCTCCTGCTCTTACACATTGTGACTTGCAATACATACATTTAGGAGTTATCATGTTTATCCCTTTGTCTATGTTCAATCTCAGTTTTAGTCTGGCGTTATCGTTTCCAACAATTATCAATACACTGATCCCTTCTCTATCTTACCTCCTGCTCCCACACCCTTGTGGTAGATTCCAATCATTGACAAGTCCTCTTGGTCTATGTTTTGCCTGTTTGCAGTTTATAAAACTGATAGTTACAGTTTGAATTTTTAACAGACTTTCTCTTCAATCCCCTAAATAGATTCATCAGTTTGAAGATATAATGACCAATGCTTCCTACAGAGAGTACTTTCGGATGTACATGGAAAAGATCCACAAGGGAACTCCTAATTAGTTTTTGGGAATCTGTGGAATATTTAAAGAATGCTAACAAGGTAGTATATACTGATTCAGTGGTGTACTAATCACTGCAGCTGAAAATGTGCACATTGAGGAGTTAATCTGAGTTTTTCAATGAACTTACAGGAACATTAAAATAGTATTTAAGTAAAATGTGTTAATATTATGTTTTAGCCCATAATAACATTTAAATATTTGACTTTTTCTGTGTCTTGGTTTTGGGGCCACATCTGGTGGTACTCAGGCCTTACTGTGCTGAGAGATCCTGCTAGGTGGGGCCTCAGGTGACTATATGCAGAGCTGGGATTGTTCAGCTTCCCAGGAGGCCTAGTAGCCCCCTGCAGCCCTTATGGGCTGGCATGCTAGCATTGAACCAACCTGCCTGGTTGACCCAATATCTCCAGGAGTGACTGGGCCACCTGAGCACTGTGTGGAAAGCCTACCAACGTTGGACAGAGTAGGTCCGTCATCCAGTGGGAGCCTAACTGCAGAGTGACTTCACCACTGCGAAGAATTCTTTTTTTTTCTGAAATCATGGAATATTATATCGATTCTTTTCCTGACCTGAGTAATTGGTACTTTTGATTTATATTTTTTAAAGGTCAAATTGAATTTATCCAATAAATTGTATCCCTTGAAATTGGGAGCAATATAGAAATGCATGGCAAGAATAGAATTTTTTCTTTTTTTGGTTTCTTCTAGCATTTGAGTGAAATTGCTTCAGCAGCTTCAATATTTAGTATTTGGAGGATGCATTTGTTTTTCAAGGGTCTGGTTTGATCCTCCTAGTCCAGTATGTGCTCACAGAGACTGAGGCCCCACACGCTAATGCCCATCTTCCAACTGTACAAGGAAAAACATTCAAAAAAATGATTGTCCCCCAAGCTGTTGTGTCTTACCTCTTCATTTTTCATTTTCCTATGTTTTCAGAATGAAATTCCACAGCTAGTGGGTGAAATTTACCAGAATTTCTTTGTTGAAAACAAAGAGATATCGGTGGAAAAATCACTTTACAAAGAAATCCAACAATGTCTTGTTGGAAATAAAGGTATTGAGGTGTTCTGCAAAATCCAGGGTGATGTTTATAAGATCCTGAGCGATCGATATTACCCCTCATTTATTGTCAATGATCTGTATGAGAAATTGATCAAGGAAGAGGAAGATGCCTCGCAATTGATGTCCAACAAAGACCACGTGGTAAGTCCTGTTTTTTTTTTTATTCCTCGTCCCCACCCCCACCCCAAGTGAGTCCTGTTTAACTGACTTCACTGAAGTTTTTTCACTGAAGAAACTTGACATGTGATTAGGTGAGGGCATATTGAGTAAGCCAAGGTTATTAGCATGCCACCTTCACCTGTATGAGACTTTAAAGGGATATAGGACTTGAAGAAGAATTTCAATTCCTTTGTTGCTCTTTGCATTCCCCGCCCCACACACACACACACCTTTTACTGTTCATATGCCCAACTGGCTACCACTTCCCAGCACTTACACATTCCAAATTTGATTCCTCAAAAGTGAAGGGAAGGAAGGAGGTTTGTTGGGCTGGAACATTTGTGGCTTAGGTTAGGTAAGGGAATCACTAGAAGTGTGGTTTAGCCGATGAATAGACACATGATGTTGGGTTGTGGGTAGCAGGGTGAAATACGGAGAGGAAGAGAATGGAGAAGCTACAGAAACGATTTTGGAGTTTAAGTCCAGTCAAATGAAGACATCTCAAAAGAAATTTTGCTTAGCTACACTTGAGTCTTAATTTTCTCCTCGTGTCCAGTGATCTTATCTCAGGCTCAACCATCTCTTTTGCTCATTATTAATGACCTCTTTGCTTTTAAAGATGTGTGAAGATTTAAAGAAAAGGCAAAGTGCTGTCTAGTGTTACATTAGAAGATCATAATTATGTTGAACTCTCTCTAGTCTCGTTCACTATATTTCAAACCTTAAAAAATCAAGAGTTTTATCTTCTGGCATTAGAAATCATTGCCTCAGACTTTTTCTTCTTTATCTCTATATTATCCTCAACTATAAATGACTGATATGTGAGTGCTGTAAGCAGATTTACACATCAATTACCAAAAGATACTGATATGTGAGTGCTATAAAGAGATAATTTAAATTAATGTACACATCTTTTACCAAAATAAATAAGATGAGGAACTGAAAGTTTGATATGAAGGGTATTAGAAACAAAAACCTGAACAAGTGTGTCCAGCTTTATAGGATTCAAAGAAGAGTTAATATACATCACTGATCTTTCAGATACCCCTGCACTTTGTTCTTGTAAGCCCACCTCTAGAAATTAGTACTAAGAAAATAACTAAAATGTAAGGGAAAAAAATACCCTATGTACTCTTGAGTTGATGTGCGAAGAAACAGAGTCAACCTATAGCAAGAGCAGCAATAGGGAAAGTGCCCCCAATAAAAGGTCAATTTATAGGGCACTACGCAGTCATTCAAACAATAATTTTGGAGACTAAAACACCCTTAAGCATTG